>JAJPUD010001265.1:95324-179633 GCA_023553655.1 Myrmecobius fasciatus | reverse complement strand
GGAAGGAAGGAAGGAAGGAAGGAAGGAAGGAAGGAAGGGAAGGAAGGGAAAAAAGGAGAGAGGGAGGGACAGAAGGAAAGAAAATAGGAAGGGGAAAAGGAGAAAGGGAGGAAGGAAGGAAGGGAGGAAGAAAGGGAGGGAGGAAGGAAGGAAGAAAAGGGAAGGAAAGGACAAAATAGTTACAATGAAAAGCACATTTGCAAGTATTGGGATGGTCTTGCTTCAGATGTTCTCAGTAATAATACTTTATTTGCAAGTGTAGTATACTTTACTATTTACAAAGACCTTTCACATCTATTCTCATTTGCTACTTGCAACAGCCATATGAGGAGAATAAGGCAGGTAATAATATCCTCTTTTTTTTTTGTAAGGATCCTTCAACGCAGAAATGTGACTTGCCTAAAGATCAATCAACTGAATTAAATTGTGTTTCATATTCTAAAGCCAGTGTGCATTCTACTCCAGGGTGCTACTTTTCACTTTTCAGAAAACATATCAGGGAAGCAGAACTGCAACCCCCCCCAAATAATACCACTTTAAATCTGTATGCAATTGTACATCAGAACATGTAAGGGTTAGGAAACTAATTCTATCTTCCTAGGGATGGAATTATTCCACTTGGGCTTCAAGAGCAGAATTGAGCAATAGACACAAAGAAGCAGATCTCAATTTGCTAAAGGAAAATTCCTTACCCTAACAATTTGTTGCTGTTATTCAATTGTGTCCAATTCTTCATGACCCTATTTGGGGTTTTCTTGCCAAAGATACTCTAGTAGTTTGTCCTTTCCTTCTTCAGCTCATTTTACAAATAAGGAAACTGAGGCAAATAAAATTAAGTGACTTGCCCAGGGTCACACAGTAAATGTCTGAGGCCACATTTGAACTGACTCCAGACTAGGTATTCTGTTCACAGTGCCACCTAGCAACCCCATCCTAACAGTTACAAATGTTTGAAAATAGATTGAGTTGCCTCAGGAGATAGTGATTTCTCTATCAAGGGACGCTTTCAGTCGAGGCTAAATCTATCTACACATGTCCAGAGACATCAAAAAGGAGATTCTTAGTATGTGTTAGATGGCCGGTGAGGGCTTCCAGCTCTGAGATTCTACATAATGGCTCTGTGGGTGATTTCTCAGGGATCCTGAGCAAGTCATCAAATCCTCATTGCCCTATTAGCTAATTAACAATTGCTTTAAAGCAAACAAATATGCCCAAAGTGGAGGGTTTCTTGGAACTACATAGCATTTAAATAAATGCACATACACAAATATATACACCTTGGACTGGCCTGTCATCCTTAGCGTCAAATGGAAACCAGATGAATCCCTTTCAGACGTGTGTCCGGAGCACCCGGATATGAATTGCTGTAGATTCCCTCTGTCACCTGCAGTCACCCCACTCCCAGCTCCCAAGGTCCATTACCTCTTCTTGTATTCATGTTAGGGAGAAGAGGATTTGAAGCACCTAGAACTATATTCAGGGTCAGCCTGATAGAATAAGAATTCAGAGCTGCTCTGCACCCAGGGAGGTTGTGAGAACTTGGGGCATCCCCATGACAGGGCAAGTCCCTGAGTACCTGAGGGAAGTGTCTGGCTAGCAGGGATGGGTGGCCTTAAGTGAGAGAGCTGAGAGATACAGGAAATTCAGGCAGAAACCTCAGCCCCAGCTCTCTCTGCCTCAGGTGAGCAGGTCCCTCACAGGTTTTTGCAATGGTGACCTCTTCCTGTTTCAGATCCCATAGTGGCCCAGAAGTCCTGGAGGAGGCCCTCACCTTCTCAGGGCCACTGGGGAGGTGGCCAGGGGGCTGGGGGGAGGGGCTGCCTCTGAAGATGAACTGTGAGCTTCAAGACCTGCCGAGCTAATGAACTCACACACACACATGCACACATGCGCTCCCGTGCACACGCTGATTTTACAGTCAATCTTTCAAAGTGCAATTTGTCCAGCAGAAGCCAATATGAGGCCGGTCTGGGGCTCTAGCCAATGGCAACACAGATCCTCCGGCTCAGCCAGTCTTGGCCCTGTATTCTAATAGGCCATATCTTTATCAGGGAAATGTTTTTTCTTCTGAAGTTAAAACTTCTCATGGAGGGACCCCTGGCTCAAAGACAGAAGAATGGTTTGAGCTGAGGAGTGGGGAGCAGCTGCCTAAGGGAGACAGGAGTACTGTCTAGCCTCCAGCCAGAGCTAGAGACCTGGGCAGTAGCCACATTGGATAGACCTTTCACCCACTCGGTGGGTGACGTGGGTGCCCGGCGCCCTCGACGAGCCGCAGTGGGTGAGGGCTGAGGGTGGGGGCCAGATGCTCAGGTTGGGTTGGGTCCGGGGGGATTGACGGGGAGGCCGTGGGCTACGCTGTTGGCTCGTACCTTGCAGACCTGCTATGGGATCTCGGCCAGGAGCCCAGAAGCTAGAATTGTAGAGGCTGGGTGTTTGGACTCCAAGGGAAATCCCCCCCAACCTCTCCCCTCCCCAGCTTTGGGGAGAGGGAGCAGCAGATCATGGAATCCAACCTGCAAGGGACCTTCTTGCTGAACAACACGCCGCTAGCCCAGTTCTCTGAGATGAAGGCACCTATGTGCCAGTATTCGGTGCAGAATTCCTTCTACAAGCTCAGCCCCCCAGGGCTGGGCACCCAGCTGGCTGCCGGGACCCCCCATGGGATTACAGATATCCTCAGCAGGCCAGTGGCAACTCCAAACAGCAGCCTTCTCTCGGGCTATCCCCATGTGGCTGGTTTTGGTGGACTCGGTTCCCAGGGTGTCTACTACGGCCCCCAGGTGGGGAATTTTTCCAAGTCCGGGAATGAGTATCCATCTAGAAGCAGAAATTGCTGGGCAGACCCTGGGCAGGATTGGAGAGGACGACAGTGCAATAATAGTGAGTACTTGATTTGCCTTCCCCACCCAGCCTCTCCAGGGAATAGGACTGGGGCCCTGGATGGAGAGGGAGGAAGACCTAATAAAAAGGGAAACTTCTGGAATACAGACATACTCAAATGGGCTGCCATTTAGTAAATCTCTATAAAGAAACACTTGAACCCTTAGCTCTGCTCTTCCCCAGCCTTTTTCTCTTAACTCCTCTACAACACGTATTTATTCATATCTCACTTAAATTACTTTGTCTCTTGGAGTCCTGGTTCTGGTGAGTTTAGGACCTCACTTGGCAAGATCTTCTAGGACCATGCTTAAGGAACGCATCACTTCAGTTCTATTCCAGGTCAGCCTTTCTTCATCTTCCACCATCTACATCCTGCATCCAGATAGCCATTTTTGGTCCCCAGCATGTGGCCAGTACCTGATCCCCTCAGAAGAGATTCCCATCAGCCCCTTCCCCCACTGGAGTCTTCCTGTCACTTAAGTTTCCATGCTATGATGTCTCCACTTCCTGAGCATTCCCTGTCTCTCTGACTTAGTGAAAATGGGGAAATGTTTTTTCCTATCATCTGCTGAAGTATAGATATGAATGAAGAGGTAGCCCCAACTCTGAAGCAGCAGCTGAGCCAGAGCCAGTCACGGGCATGTGACCTGTGGGCAGATTTTGCTTGGGTTCAGTTTGGATCACAGTGAGATGCCCCTTCCTTAAAGCCTGTGGCTAAAATACCTGGAAGAGGCTGAGGACTGGGAGAGAGGGCAGGGCCTTTCTGAGGGTAGGTCTGTGACCCGTGGCGCTATATCCGGATCAGGGAAAGGAAAGGAAAGGAGGATGCAAAATCGGCCAGTTGGAATCCCAGGACTCCTCCCATTTCCTGTGTGCCCTCTACCACAACTACTTCAGTTCTAGTAGAGCCAGCTTATGGTCAGAAATTTACTCAGATACTCATGGAAAGAAGGTTCAGGTCAAGTCTGGGCCCCTGAATCCAAAGCAACAGACAGTACTCAGTTTCTCTTTCTCTGCCTCTCTCATGTCTCTCTGTCTCTCTATCTCTGTCTCTGTCTCTCTGTCTCTGTCTGTCTCTCTTTCTCTCTCTCTCTCCCCTTCCCTCCCCCCTCCACTTTCTTCCTCACTTCCCTATTTAGAGCAAGTCTTTCCCTAATCTCAATCTCCATACCTGAACTATGGCAGGATCCTCTAACATTTTATCAAACCTCTCTCCTTCCACTCACTGCTGGGGCAGTTTTAATTCCAAATGTTCCACCATCCTGGAAGGGAGGCACCAAAAGAGTCTCGATTGTGGAATTAGGGCAAAGAAAGAGGGAAATGGGCATAAAGTTGGATACCTGCTTACTTTGCTCAATATAAATCCTGCAGGATTTTCAGTCTTTAGCCACTCTCCCTCTCCCTACGAGACACATTCAGGATCAGGCCAGCCTGGTCAGTGAGCTCCAGCAAGGCTATTCTGAAAGAGATGCAAAAGAACCTGTCCAGCTCTTCCTGATTTAGGTTTCCCAGACTGGCCCCAATCAACAAGTTGTGGACATGAATCTTCCATGTGTTTATGATAAGGAGACTTTTTATTGTTGGTCACTTCTTCTCTGGGTTCATCTCAATTTTTGATGGATTTGGGCTATGAAAATCCACTGTTCTATGGCTTAGAAATGATGTTGACATGATGTTATTATTTTAATCATGAAGAGAGCTCTGATCAGGAAGTTCTTGGTACTAGTTTGGTCCTCTGCATATGATAGGAAATGCTGCCCCAAGGAAGGGCATACTCTGTCAAGAGGAGGGCTCTATATTGCATAACCTCTTTGGGAGAAGGCATTGTTTATGGGGTATTGATGTCTTCCTTGAGTGAAATCCTTTGGAAGATTTAGCATCTCAAGGGTAGTTTAGATTTGAGTCAATAATCGTTACCAATAATTGTTACCTGGGACTGCAGTCTATACTCACTCATTTGCCTTCTTTCTCCCTCCTGCTAGCCCCAGACCCCTTGAGTGACAGCATCCACAAAAAAAAGCATACCAGGCCCACTTTCACAGGACATCAGATCTTTGCCCTGGAAAAAACCTTTGAGCAGACCAAGTACTTGGCAGGGCCTGAGAGAGCACGCCTGGCTTACTCCCTGGGGATGACAGAGTCCCAAGTGAAGGTGAGTTCTTACCTACCTGCTTTGCCTCAGGGTTTGAACTCCAAAGGTCTTGGTGGTAATGAGACATTACTATAGGTAGAAAAGTAGACAATCCTGCTGTCTCCTGCCCTGGCTTTTTAGTTCTAATAAGGTCATAGGTCCTAGAAAGGAACTTAGAAATCATTTAGATATCCTCTTCCTCTTCTTTTAGAAATAAGAAAAATAGGTTTTGCAAGGGTAAATGTTGAAAACTATCTTTGCATTATTTTGAAAATAAAAAGCTATCATTTTCGAAAAAAGAAAGAAGGAAAATAAGAATTAGCAGATGGCAGCAGCTTGCTTGGAGTTACACAGGTTATAAACAGCAAGTCAGAAAGTTAAGGATTTGAATCCTAGACTCACACTCACTCTCTAGACTCCTGGAGAAGGAAGAAAATCTTGGCTATAGAATTAAGGTGAAGAAAAAAGAAAGCAGACAGAAAGCTGGTCGCCTATTTGCTTTACTTAATATAAATCCTGCAGGGACCACACTTCTTGAACTTAACATACTCCTTACCTGCTCAGGTCTAACCCCAAATGAACCCAGAAATCCCAAGATGCTCCATGTGGTACCCTAAAAGGCATCCTTCCTTAAGAGTCAAAAGATTCTAGTCCCACCTATTCCACTGTGGATAAATTCCCTCATCCATAAAATGGAGATAACTACAACAGCTCACATTAATTTAATTAGCATTTGAGCACTTAAAGGTTGATAATCAATGATTATCTCATTTGATCCTCAGAACAATTCTGTGAGATCAGTGGCATTATAATCCTCATTTTATAGATGAGAATATACTGATGATACTTGGACTACACATGTCCCTGGGTCTATTGTGAGAAACATTTTACAAACAATTAAGAAGTATAAAAAATATAAGCCATTAATATATGTGCTACTGACCTCAAAGAGGCTTGAGAGTCTGCAAAGATACTCTGAAAAATATGTAGGTAAATCAATGAGTGAATTGTCATTTTTCATGGATACCATCTACCAATAATGTAATCATAGCTGACACTTACAGAGCACCTGAGAGTTTATAAAATGTTTTTACCTATCCCTGCAATACCCTGTAAGATTAGGTAGGAGAGGTATTATCAGACCCATTCTACAGATTAGGAGACTTAGTCTAAGAGCTTAATCTTTAAGAAATCTGGCAGGTACAAGAACCAGGATTCAAACTGAAGTCTTTTGAATCTGATACCACTGCTTTTCCCAATATAATTCAGTTCTTGCCTATTTCTATGTCTTCTTTATTCTGATTATGCAGTATTTTCAGAAAAACAAAGTTGGAAATATTCTTAGATGTATTTATGAAGCAAAAAATAGTCATGCTAAATGCCTCCTACTCTTCTTGTATCAAAATGCTACAATATGTGAAATACTCATTTGACATTTTGACATCCCCTCAAGTGTAATCCTTCCTTTCCATATTAATCAAATAGCATTTATTAAGTAACTAGTAGATGCCAGGCATTGTGCTAAGTTTCTCATAATCACCAGCCTAAAATAACCAAGCTTGGTACAAGCTGGACTGGTAGTCCCTGTGCCCTTTGGCCCCCAGCTCTTCATAGCTTACCCAGCTCCTCTTGCTGAGCTGGGTAAGGCACTTCCAGAGAAACTTTGTGCTGTAATGATCATAGGAGAAAGTTTGGTTCGATGACTGAAACGAATCCAGAACATTGGACTTAAAGACCAAAAGAGTTCCAGGAAGAATATGACCCTTTTTTTTGGCAGAAAAGGTACCTAATAGAAAAGGACAAGATGATAAAGTGAATGGCAGGCAGAAGAATTGGGTTTAGTTTTTGCTTTATCACTAATCAATCAACAAGTATTTAGTCAATCTTTATTATTATTATATTATTATTACTATTATTATTAGGCACTGCCCTAGTTTCTTGAAGTATAAATACAATGAATGAAATAGTGGCTCTTCCAAAGAACTTACATGCTAATCTAGAAATCATGGAAATATAGATGCATAAATATAAATGGAATAAACACCAATACTAGGTGGGTAACCTTGGAAGTTAGACTAGACAACCTTTAAGTTCCCTTACAGTTCCAACATTTTGTGAATCTAAATTAAAGCGGGAAAGATGAGTTTCTCTGACAAAAACTTAAGCAATGCTTAGGAAGAGAAGGAAGTTGATGTCAAACTGAAACATCTAAAACCGTTCTGGAGAAGAAATTTTGGAGGAAGGAATGTGACAGCTGTTTCAACTGAGGATTGAATCTTTCTGCTCAATCAGGAAAAGCTCCTGAAGCAATAGAGAGAGGTCGGTGTAGGTTTTGGGAAGGGAAAACTTTATAACAAGTGGAGCTGTCAAAAAAAGAAAGAAAGAAAGAAAGAAAGAAAGAAAGAAAGAAAGAAAGAAAGAAAGAAAGAAAGAAAGAAAGAAAGAAAGAAAGAAAGAAAGAAAGAAAAAGAAAAAAAAGAATGGTGGCCATAGGGAGTGGATTCCCCTTCACCGGAGGTCTGATCACTTGTTAGGTGTGTTTCTGATTTGGTATGAGTTGAACTGAATGACCTTTAAAGTCGCTTCCAGCTCAAAACTTCTGTGATTCTAAGTGTGAAACTAAGGACCAGGAACAGCTACGAATCTAAGAGAAAAGATCTCCTCTGGAGAGCCAGTAAGCTGAACTTAACTTCGGCTGTTGCCCATATCTGACATAAGTTTATTGTGTCATTCCCCGTGCTCATGCCCGCCTCGGGAGCATGAGGGCAGCCCTGACCAAGAAGTTCTTGGTCCCAGTCTGATCACGATAAGAAATGCTTCTCCTGCCGACTGTGAGGCTTTAGAGGAGAACTTATTGTCCTTCTGTGTGTATCTTCCATTGTCCCTCTCCCCTTAATACAATCTCCAATTGTAGGTGTGGTTCCAGAACCGAAGGACCAAATGGCGGAAGAAAAGTGCCCTGGAGCCATCATCTTCCACCACGAGGTCCACCGGAGGCGGAGGCGGAGGCGGCGGCGGCGACCGAACTGCTTCAGAAAATGAGGATGATGAATACAACAAGCCCTTAGATCCTGACTCAGACGATGAGAAGATCCGCCTGCTGCTGCGCAAGCACCGGGCAGCCTTCTCTGTCCTCAGCCTGGGCGCTCATAATGTCTGAGGCCGCTTCCTGGCCGCTATCTCAGCATCCCCTACCCAGTGCCCATCATCCCCATGAGTCTGTGTTATAAGATCTCCCTCTTCCCCCGCAAAAAACCTAAAAAACCCCAAACCCTCTTCCCCTTCTCCTTAACACACCTGTATTCATGCATACATGCGGCCCAAAGAACCCCCATGAACTGCCTACCAAAAATCCATTCATTTAAAAATACATCGGTCTTGTTTCAGCTGGAGATGGGCCTGATAATTCAAGTTTGATATCTCATTAGGCCAAGCAAGATAATAGAGCTTTGAAAGCTGATGAAGAGAGGGGCCTTCGGGAAAGGTCTGAATTTTTTTCTTGGCTTAAACCCAATCGTAATTCCATCATTTTCTCCTTCCTTATTCTTCATCCTACCCCCACCTCCCATTCTGTTGAAGGGAGAATGTAAAGAGTCATGGAAATGGGTGAGTGTAAATGAGTTTTGACCCCAAAGGAGAGAAGGGCAAGGAGGGGAAAAGCATGAGGGAGAAAGAAGAAAAGGGAGAAAAAAGGAAAACAAAATGAATCATTGAAACCTTTCACAACCCCTTGATCTTAATTTCTTGGACATGTCTTTTTCCAGAAGAATGAGGTCTTTTCCCATTCTGATTTATAAGCAAGGATGCTCAACAGGGTTAGGGGATGTATCAGAAAATGGACAGATTGTGGTCATGGAAAAAACAGAATGAGATTTTACACATATACTTGGTTCACCTTTCCCATCCAGAGTTCCTCTTGAAGAGGAGAGACAAAAATATCATGTAACTATTAGGGCTATTTTATCCCAGGTGGCTAACCCAGGAAGTCTCTAAGAGGATTTAGGGAAAAGAGAAGGCTCACAGCTGCAAAGTGATTAGGGTTGAAAATGTAAATTGGAAGGTCATACATACTGTCAAGCAGAAGTCCCATGGGATCTTTCCTCCCTCTCCTTTCTGCTCATATCTCTGACCCGTTTGGTCATCAAACTTCACAATTTTGCAGTGGGGGAGAATTTAGGATGAGGGCCAAGGCCTAGGTATGGGACAAGGGTGGGAAGAGTGAGTGGAAGAAATCCCAAGCATTATGCCCATTGGGACTTCACTCCACACCAGTGTTTCCCTAATGTGCAAAAAAAGCCGAGGAAAGAAAGCTGTGAAAGTGAAAGAGGAAATACTTCTGATTGAGGTATTTCCTACTAGGCAATGCAGAGCAAAGTAAGAAAGGGAAACCAGGCTCCACATTGGCTTCTCCTCCCTTCCTCCAGCTAAAAATGGGGGAATGGGGACTGTAGCTGTTAGTAGAGGGCTGATGGATTCAGAGTGCTTGCTTTTCTATGTATGGTCCCAGTGCCTACAACTCTGAGGTGCAGGAGACCACTAAAAACAAGAGATTACTTTTAATTTAACTGAATCTTGTGCCACAACAGAGGAAGGGTGATAGAGAAGTGAGGCAGCAGCCCCTTGGGGTGGGAGGGAGAATGGAGCTGGGGCAGAAGTGACAGGAAGCTGCCCTGGAAAAAAGGAACATTGCACTTACTGATCTCCTATGGTTCTGAAGAAAATCGAATAAAAATAAGTCCCAGAATATTTTCCATGACTCATGTGTTTCTGTGAAAGACAGGATTCTTCTCAACAGTAGAAAATTAGCTCTGTTTATTGCACATCTCCTTCTCACTTGTCAAGATACCCTTGCTTCAAGACAAGCTTGCTTCCTAAGCAAGTGAGCTATTATTGAAATCCCTCTCCATCAGGAAGTATGGGTGGTTTTATACACACAAGCATACACACACATACATATGAGTGTATATACATATGTGTATATATATATACATATATATATATATTGTGTGTATACATACATATATGGAAAGTTTTTCAAAGTGATTTATAAACATTAAGTCATTTTAATTATCACAATAGTGGAGGAAACTGAAACAGGCAGAGGTTTATTTGATTTGCTCAGAAACTCAGAATAAGTGTCTAAGGCTGTATTTGAACTTAGCTCTTCCTGACCATAGGTTCAGCACTATTAATTTCTGTATCATCTAGTTGCTTTTTTTACTGAAGCAGAGAAAAATGGAAGGATGGCATTTCATAGGATCTGAGAAGAGACATTTTTACGCAGGCATAAGGCAAAATGAATTTTAAAATGTCCAATCCAATCCAGTTCTACAGCTATCCCTTCCACATTGTGACTTTCCCTATCACAGTTTCAATATATTATAGATCTGCATAAGAAATTAAATAATAATTGTTAGGAAATTTTGCAAAAGCTACAAGCAACATGCAAAGATCAGCAGATGACAAAAAAAGTTTAGAAACACAGAACTACATGAAATATGTGTATACTATTGTATCATTTTTTCTCCAGTTTTACAACAGGGTTCTCTAAGCATCTCATAAAAGAAAAGGGGAAAAAAACAGACTTCTTCTGTGTTACAAAGGAAGAACCAAAAATTTTATGTGGATTTTTTAGATCACAGGAACACTGTGCTCCTAATCCTATCATTGTAGAGGGGATAACTGTAACAATTATTTTTATTAAGCATTTACTTACTCCACGCTGAAATTTCTGCTAAACAAATGAAGTACCAAGATAATAACCAAAAATCAGGCCCTTGAACTATACAACTTTAAACAGATATGTATGTTTATGATATTTTGAGAATGGAGTGAGAACAGAAAATTAATGGAAACAGGAAAAAACTTCTGAGGATATGATACATGAAATACTACCTGAACAAAGATGGGACTTCAAAGAGATGGGGGCTAGATGCCAAATTCAGGGGCCAATAGTCAGGTCAATTTTACTGGAACAGAGACAGTGGGAAGGAAATAATATGCACTAAATTTAGAATGATAATTGGATTATGAAAGACTCAATTGCCAACCTAAGAAATTTTATTTTGTCCCAGAGGCAATAAACTTCCACTAAGAGTATTGAGACTCTTAGAATAATCAGACTTATGCTTTAGGGAGATTACTTGGATGCTACATAGAGGACAGTTTGAAGAGGAAAGAACTGGGAAGCCACAAGTCCAATTAGGAGACTGTTGCCTCTGTCCAGCCAAGAGATGATGAGAATTTTAATTTGATATAACAAGAGCAAGTGGAGATAAAGGGGTAGATAAAATGTGTGGTAGAAACAGAATTGACAAGTTGTGGCAAATAATTGGATTATGAGGAGAGGGTGTGACCAGAAGAAGCACTCCAAAATTGTGAGCTTGGGTGATAAGAAGAATAGTACTGCCCTCAAGAGACAAAGAGAGAAATCTGGGGGAAAGTTGGGATTAAGGAGACTGCTTGAACTGGCTGAAGTGGGAGAAATATACAAGCAGAAAATTTATAGTTTCTTCAAACTACACTATTAAAGGTCTGATTTAGTCATAATCCTAAAAATTCAAACAAGTATCTTTCAAATTCCTGGTAAGGAATCTGGAGTCAGGGAGATCAAGTAAGAGAGGTAATAGAAAAGGCAATAAACTTGGAATCAAAGAGATTTGAATTCAAATATTGGCTCTGCTATTTACTGGATGATAATGGGCCATTCAGTTCCCTTCTCTAAGCCTCAGTTTTCTCATCTATAAGACAGGGATACCATTACCCATCTTTACTAAAGTTCTACTCTTTCCTTAATGGCTATGTCATGGCAGCCCAAACTTTAGTAGGTCCTGCCAAGCTGGGAAGCTTCCTAGTGCTTGACCAGCAACAACTAAAAGTCATCAAAGGAGCAGCAGAGTTAAGTTCATGGAGAGTAACAAATGTTACTGCCATAGCAGTTTTCAAAAGTGATTATCCACCCAGACACACAAGGGTTGCAATCTGCATCAGTTGAGGGAATGCAAACGCTCCCAAAATTATGGATCCTGGTAATCTCAAACTGATATTCTCAGATCAAATCCCTGCCCATCCTCACCTCCCATTCAAAAAATTTTGATGGCTTCCTAGAACTTCTAGGATAAAATATAAAAGCCCCAGCCTCCTATTTTTATACCCCAGCTCCTTGTTTCTCAGTCACTTCAGTTCAACTTTTCATGGGTGAGTTGGGGTTTTCTTGGCAAAGATACTGGAGTGATTTGCCATTTAATTCTCCAGTTCATTTTACAGATGGGGAAACTGAGGCACACAGGATCACACAGCTAGAAATTGTCTGAGGCAAGATTTGGATTTAGGAAGATGAGTCTTCCTGACTCCAGTCCTGGCCTCTATACGCTGGGCCACCTAGCTTCCCCCCACCTTCTACTTATCTTTACAATCTGGTTTCACATCCCTCCTCTTCATTATATTCTCCATTCCAATTAAACTGCCTTGCTGTCTCATCCATTGTATTTTTCACTACTGCAGGCCTCTACATCTAAAATGGACTCCTTCCTTATCTCCCTCCACTTCATAGAATCCCTAGCATTCAGTGATATCCCAAGATGATTTGTAGTGGCCACTAAGCATGCTATAGTTTCTTGGAGCCACAGGTGACAGGTGGATGGCCAAAGGTGGATGAGCAGCCCTGAAAGGTCTTGGCAAGCCTCTGTACCAGACGTACTAGTTCTCCCTGAACCCTTAATAAATGCTTGTTGGTTGGAGCTGATTTGAATTAAAGAATTTGAAATGAAATTATATTACTTATAGCATCTACTTAATGTAACGTGAAGAAATTATTTATGTTTTAATGTGAGATATACATTTATAATTTACTATTGCTGTTTTTGTTGGAATATCAGCGTTAGGAAGAACTAGTCCAATCTAACCCTGAGCATGTGCCCTTTTACAACTCAAAAGTGGTCATCTACTGATTTTTGTTGTGCAGCATGATATTTCTGGAAATATGTATAAAAGATTCACACATTTAACATATATTGGATTACTTGATGCCTAGGGGAGGGGGTAGGAGGAAAGGAAGGGAAAAATTTAGAACAAGATTTTGTTAGGGTGAATGTTGAAAATCATCCATGTATCTATCTATCCACATACATATTGCTGTGGCAATTGGGGCTAAGTGACTTACCTAGGGTCACACAGCTAGGAAGTGTTAAGTGTCTGAGGCCAAATTTGAACTCAGGTCCTCCTGACTTGTAGGCTGGTACTCTATTCACTGTAACATCTAGCTGCCCCATGTGTATATTTTGAAAATAAAAATCTTTAATTTAAAAAAAAAAAGTAGTCATCTACTTAGAGACCTACAGAGATGGGGAAGTCATTCTCAGGGGTGGAAGAACTTTTTGCTTTTGGACAAGCTATAATTGTTAGTCAATGTCTCTCCTTTTATCAAGACAAAAATCTGTCCTCTCTGTCTCTTCTATTCACTGGTCCTAATTAGGAACAAGCAAATCAGTCTGGCCCTTCTTCTGTATGCTAGCCCTGGAGTCAGGAGGATCTGAGTTCAAACATGATCTCAGACACTTAACATTTACTAGCTGTGTGACTTAATCCCAATTGCCTCACCAAAATATATATGTCTATATAGATATATAAATACACACACACACACACACACACACACACACACACACACACACATCTGTCTGGAATGTTTTAGAGAACATTCCTGTTCAGGTAAGACATTCCTTCTAATTCTGACTTTCTATGATTCTATAAAAAATGTTTTCAATTTTCACATATTTAAAATTTATAAGTTTTGGCACATCCCGTGATAAAGTCACACATGTGGAATGCTAGATAAATGAAGGACTATTGGATACATGTGCTCCTGGCTAACTTACTAGACTCAAGCTTCATGACCTTTGTGAAGGAAGCTACAGGAAGCTGAGGGAGATCTTGGGAATGAGGCCAAGGTCACTGACTCACCTTGGAAATACAGCACCAGCAAAGGGAGTTAGGCCCCCAAAGAGGCTGGAATTCAGTTCATTTCAATGAGCATTTGCTAAGGGCTTACAATGCACAAGGCCTTTAGGCAGGACACTAGATACAAAACAAAAATGAAAAAAGTCTGCCTGTTTCCAGAGTATTACCCTGTAGAACTAATGGTACTTGCCTAATGGCAATAAGATTGGAAGAAAAGTAGAGCAATTCAATGAATGAAAAAAAAATCTAATTTGGAGATTACTTTTTTTTTTTAATTAAAGCTTTTCATTTTCAAATCATATGCATGGATAATTTTTCAACATTGACCCTTGCAAAACCTTGTGTTATAAATTTACCCCCTTTCCCCCCACCTCCTCCCCAAATGGCAAGTAATCCAATATATGTTAAACATGGTAAAAATATATGTTGAATCCAATATATGTATACATATTTATACAATTATCTTGCTGCACAAGAAAAATCAGATGAAAAAGGAAAAAAAATGAGAAAGAATGCAAGCAAACAACAAAAAGAGTGAAAATTCTATACTGTGATCCATACTCAGTTTCCACAATCTTCTCTCGGGGTGTAGATGGCTCTCTTCATCACAAGATCATTGGAACTGGCCTCAATCATCTCATTTTTGAAAAGAGCCACATCTAGCAGAAGTGATGGTCATATAGTATTGTTGTTGCTGTGTATAATGATCTCCTGGTTCTGCTCATTTCACTCAGCATCAGTTCATGCAAGTCTCTCCAGGCCTCTCTGAAATCGTCCTGCTGGTCATTTCTTACAGAACAATAATATTCCATAACATTCATATACCATAATTTATTCAGCCATTCTCTAACTGATAGACATCTATTCAGTTTCCAGTTTCTAGCCATTACAAAAAGAGCTGTCACAAACATTTTTTGCACATGTGGGGCCCTTTCCCTCCTTTAAGATCTCTTTGGGATATAGGCCCAGTAGAGACTCTGCTGTATCAAAGGGTATGCACAGTTTTACAATCCTTTGAGCATAGTTCCAGATTGCTCTCCAGAATAGTTGGATCAGTTCATAACTCCACCAACAATGTATTAGTGTCCCAGTTTTCCCATATCCCTTCCATAATTTAGATGTTATTTAAAGAAATAGTTTTTTATTGATCCATTCCAAACTAAGCTATGAAAACAAGAAAGCTTTGCATTCCCATAGAGAGCAATTTATAATGTGATTTCACATACAGTAAGATGATAGGCAATGTGGCCTAGTGGAGAGAACACTGGATTTGTAGTCCAGGGAGACCTTAATTTAGACACTGCCTCTGATGTTTTCTAGCTATGAGCCAAGAGCAGGTCACTGAATCCCCCAGTGATTCAGGCAGCTATCTGGAGGGGCCAAAATCTGCCATGGTGGAAGAAATTCCCCACATTGTTGCATTAGATAGTCAATATTACAGTGTTATGTATTATTATTATTCTATAATTATAAACATACAGAGAAATGGTGGATTCAGGGTACAGAATTTGATTTGTTTGACTATGTGTATTTATTATTATTTAAAAAATTTTAAGAATAGATTTTTATTTTCAAAATACATGCAAAGATAGTTTTCAACATTCACCCTTGCAAAACCTTGGGTTCTAAAATTTCTCCCTTCTTTCCCCTCTCCTATTTAGCAAGTAATCCAATATAGGTTAAACATGTGCAGTTCTTCTAGGCATATTTCCACATTTATCTTCATGCATATTTATTGTAATATATTTGTTTTTCTTTTCTTTTTTCCCCAATAAGGTAGGGATGAAAAGAAAATCAATTTCTGTTATTTTTTTTTAAATAGAAAGGAGGTTGCTACAGATGCACAATGTTACATATTCATCTCCAGAGGAGGTTACAATGTGTTACTAGTTTTACTCAACTGTTTGATCTCATCACAGTCCACAAATGTAATATAAAAAAAAATGCATTGATAAAATTTTAAACAATTAAATTAAAAAAAAACTAATGATAACTGACACATATGTAGTGCCTCTGATCTCATTTGATCCTCCCAGCAATCTTGAGTTATGGTGCTATTATTACTTCCATTTTTCAGAAAAGGAAACCAAGATGCAATGTGGTCAAGCTATTCACTCAGAATTACACAGAAAATAATTATCAGAATCTGAATTTGAACAAAGTCCTCCATGTCCTACAGCTTTCTACCAGATTATGTCCTTTTTCTATAATATCTCCTTAGCTCCTTAACAACCCTGGGAGGATGGCAGGGCAGGGATGATTTATGATCCCTATTTTACAGATGAGGAAACTGAGCCAGAGAGGTAAAATGGATGCCAGTAAGTGTCAATGCTCACACCAGCCCTGAGGTCTCCTTTTCCTAGTCAGGGTCCTTTCTATTATACCTCTATGCCAACTACATGGGATCAGAATTTATTCTAAAAATCATTTTTCCCCAATTGTTAGTGAGCTACTAGGAAAAACAAAACAAAACAAAACAAAACTTGCTCTGTTAATACAAACTAAAGACTATTCTTCAATTTACTGCCTTAGAGAATTACCTGGGGACATTAAATGACTTGCCTAGAATCACATGGCAAATTTGTGTCAGAGACAGAACTGTGAGGATGGCTCTCCTCTACTACATCAAGTTTTCTTGCTTGTTATTAATACTACTAATCGCTAGCATTTTATTTTTTATGCAAGTATTTGCATTCTTTCTCTCTTTCCTTTTTATTTATTCTAAACATAAATACAAAATGCTAAAAGAAAAAAATTGTCATGTGCACAGCAGAACATGAGAGGATTCAAAATATAAAGCACTTTATAAATTTCCATTTCATGAAAGCTTGTGAAATAAATACATATTATGTGCAAAACTGATCATCTTTTCTTTGCTTCCTTATAGGTTTTCTTTTCTTCTCTGCTGTGAATTTACTTCATTCTCTTTTTTTTCCCTTTTCTCCCCCAAGAAGGCTCCAATTAAGCATGAATATATGTGTGTGTGTACATATACATATGCACAGTTTGATAACCCTTTGGGCATAGTTCCAAATTGCTCTCCAGAAAGGTTGGATCAGCTACATAATAGCTGCATTTTATATCGTGTTTTAAGATTTGGAAAGTCTTTACAAAGAAGCATAATCTCATTTGATCCTTAGATCCTTAGAAGTAGATAGTATTGTTTTCTCCATTTACAAATGAACAATCTTTGCAAAGGTTAAATGGCTTGCCCAGAGTCACACAGCTAATAAATGTCTGACTATAGATCCAGCCCTCTTTCCACTGGCACCATCTTATCTGCTTCTTTATATGAAAGATATAAAGTCTTTGCGGGGGGGGGGGGGGAAGCTATTTTTAGTCAATAAGAATCTTATTTCAATTGCTAAAAGTCAGAATTAATGAGATTCTACAGCAACTTTAGGGCACAGGTACCATGATGCAAATGGCACACATAAAGATGAGATGTGGACACAGATATCATAGGGTGTTGATTGTGAGTTAGAGTCAGCAATATATTTCTTTTTTCTTTTCTTTTTTTTTGCTAAGGCAGTTGGGGTTAAGTGACTTGCCCAGGGTCACACAGCTAGGGAATGTTATGTGTCTGAGACCAGATTTGAACTCAGGTCTTCCTGACTTCAGGGCTGGTGCTCTATCCACTTCGCCACCTAGCTGCCCCCATCAGCAGTATATTTCAATCTTCATTCAGACACCATCAGTTCATTCTCTGGAAGTGGAGAGCATTTTCTACCATGAGTCTTTTGGAATTGTCTTGGACAATTGTATTGCTGAGAAGAACTAAGTCTATCATGATTGGTCATTGTACAATATTGCTGTTGCTATGTGCAATGTTCTCCTCAGAATAGACTCTTGACTCAGAGGTTGATATTCTCTTCTTTCTAGGTTTTCAGGACATCACTCCCCCCTTCTTCTTCTACCTATCTGACTGTTATTTGTTTGTCTTCTTTGATGATTCTCATGCCCCCTAATGAGAGTTGTTCTTCACAGTTCTAACCTGGGTCCTCTCTCTTCTCTTCTCCCTCTATACTGGTGATCTCATCAACTCTCATGGATTTAATCACCGGTTCTTTGCTGTTGATTCTCAAATTTACCTATCCTGTTCCAAACTCTCTGCTAATCTTCAGTCTCACCTCTCAGATCTCTCAAATGGGAAATCCAGTAGAAATCTTTAACTCAACATGTCCAAAACTGAACTCATTGTTTTTTCGCCTAAACCTTTCCCTCCTTTCCTTGTTACTATAGAGGGCAACATCATCCTCCCAGTCCCTCAAGCTTCCGGCTCCTAGGTCATGCTGATCCCCTTACCATCTCTCACCCCCCATATCCAATCTGCTGCCAAGGTCTATTGATTTCATCCTTGCAACATCTCTCTCATAGGCTCCTTCTCTCCTCTGAAACTGTCACCATGCTATCTAGTCCAGGCACTCATCACCTCACAGATGGATTGTTGCAATGAGGTTGCCTCATGTCTCTACTCTGATCCATCCTCCATTCAACCACTAAAATGATTTTCTTAAACACGGGTCCAATCTTGTAACACCTACTCAACAAGCTCCAGTGGCTCCTTATTGCCTTCAGTCTCAAATACAAAATGCTCTTTTTGACATTCAAAAGCCTTCATAACCTTGCCCCTCCTACTTTTCTAGTCTTCTTACACCATGCTCCCTTACACATACTCTTTGATCCAGTGATACTAGATGTTCCATGAATAAGATTCCATCTTTGATCTAGGTATTCTCTCTGGCTTCATCCCCTCCATGTCTAAAATGTTTTTCCCTCTTCATTCTGACTAGTGACCTTCCTAGTTTCCTTTAAGTCCCAACCAAAATCCTATCTTTTTCAGGAAGCTTTTCCCAACCCTCTTAATTTTAGTGCCTTTCATTTGTTAATTATTTCCTATTTATTCTGTATATAGTCAGCTTTATACATTTTCGTTTGCCTGTTGTCTCCCTCAGTGTCTTGTAATCTCCTTAATGGCAGAAAGCTTTGTCTCTTTTTGTATCCTCAGTGCTTAGCACAGTGCTTGACACATCATAGGTGGTTAATAAATGCTGACTGATTAATTGACCTCATGGAAAGAATCTCTGAAGTAGGAGCCTAGGAGTGGCATTGCTAACTTGTTTTGTGATCTATGCAAGTCACTAATCTCTCTGAGCCTCAGTCTTTTCATCTGGAAAATGGGAATGCCATCCCTTCCTTAATTCATAGGCTTGCAGTAAAAGCAAAATGAGGCCAATGCTGGACTAAATTTTATTCCTGTTATTGCAACATCAGTTTTCCACACTGATAAAGGGCTAGACTAAAAGGTAAGTCCAATCCACCATTTTTTAAAGCAAAAAGCAAAATTCACCAAAAAACTATTTTTTCCTATTGTTTTCCCCTCCCTGACCTAATCCAACCCATCTCTAGTGATTCTGACAAGGAACAGAATTGTCCATTAAGGATTTTACTTCCTCTGGCAAAAAGAGATATTAAAGAGCAAGACAGGGAGCAGGAGAGAGGAGGAGTCTTAGAAGCAAAGAGTGTCAGCCTGCCACTAAATGAATGACCTAATGGACTAAGTGAAAACTGGCTACATTCTTTAGATACTGTCAGATGTATTATTCCTCTGACAGTGCTAGGTTTGGGAAGGAAGGGCTGATAAAAATGTGTTATCAGTGGCTGGGAATTTTCTTTTTCTTTTCCCTTGACAAGGTTAAGCTCTCCAAAAGAGCTAGAAGTGTTTTACCTCCAGTTGAGCTGACATCCTCCTTTGACTGGGATAATCCTGGTTTTTTACTATATGCCTCAATCCCCTGCACTTTAGGATGTCAGAGCTAGTCACACCCCTTTCATTCTTAGAGAAGAAAACAAGTCATAGGTAACAGATTTAGACTATGGAAGCAATTTTAAAGGCCATCAAATCCAACCCACCTTATTTTACAAATGGAGAAACTGAGGCCTGGAGAGATTAAATGATTTGCTTAAATCACATTACTAATCCCACAAAATAAAATGATTTATCCAGAGTCACATAACTAATGAGGCAGAACCTTCCATTTCAATTCAGGTCTTCTGATTCCAAATCTAGTGTTTTTCTCAATTCACTACACTACTAGGTAAATAGGCTAGGCTAGAAAATATCACAGGCAGAAAGGAGCCCAAGCCCATCCTATAGAAAAAAAAAAAACCAATTTTAAAATACATTTATTTGCTTTGTGAATTACAGCATTTACCAGGCCAAATCATGAGACTTGTTAACTCTTGGTTGCATTAAGCTCTGTATGCTGGGACTCTTTTCTCTGGAATGGCTTTAGGAGGAAAAAATAACCTTTGGGCCTTAGTGGTCCCCCAATTTCAATAAGTTTTGTGGAAACAAATGGAATGAATGTTCCCAGATCTAGGTTGGAATTTACCAGTATCCCTTCCTTTACTGTTTTCTTCCCACCCTCTGCTTCCTTAAGATGAAACTCACTAATTAAAATTATGGACACCTTTGTTTAGGGGTAGGTGGTTCTGTGTGATGCTATGTGAGTAGGGTAAATGACCTCTGTTCCCTAATCCTAGAAATCCATGAAAGTTCACTATTATACTTTTGATCCAAACACTGCTAGCACAAACTCCCAACAAAGAGCTTTGACTAGAGTAGGGAAAGTGGGGCTTTAGCTGAAGTCAAAAGGATCTCTCCAGGAAATGTTGAAGAAGCCTGCTCCATCCTCTCACCAGCCATCCCCACATTTCCCAGTTTTCCATTGACTACCCCATAGTCAGCATTCCCACGTTATAACTGCCACGGCTCCGTCCTGGCCCACTAGTCCTGATGATGCCCACATCTCTTCCTGGGGCCACTACCCCTTCCCTCACTGCTTCTGCCCATTATCCTCCCTGAACCTAAAATATAGGGGGATGACCATGTCCCATTTCCTTCTATTGCTCCTGCCAACTCCCTCCTCCCAACCTTCACTTCTTATTGGAAATCAGGTAGGGGCTGAGGAAGAAGGATCATGTGTCACTGGCTATGCTATAGTACTCTGGGATGAACTATCACCAGGCTTCTTCTCCCTTAGTATGACTATGTCTAACCATGAGTAGCTCCCACAAAAGCCAGCCTTGGCACAATGAAGGTCAAAGTCAATATTCCTGGTGTGAACCCCTGAAATTCCTATATCATGGGAGCTTCCTCAAGGTCTGGACCACAACTTCTTCCCCCTAAAACCTGGCCATTCTTCTATCCCCAGGAATTATGATTCTAGGAAAGCCACAGACAGAAGATGCTATGAGGACTTCCTAGTGGTTAATTATGGCTAACTTTTGATGAATAGGAGATACAGTGGATAGAGTGCCAGGCTTGGAGTCAGGAAGACTCATCTTCCTGTATTCAAATATGGACTCAGACACTTAGTCGCTGTGTGATCCTGGACAAGTCACTTAATCTTGTTTGCCTACATTTCCTCATCTGTAAAATAAGAGAGAAGGAAATAGCAACTTCTCTAGTACCTGTTTCAAGAAAACCCCAAATGGAGTCATAGAAAGTCAGACATGATTGAAACAAGTGAATAACAACATGGTTAACTTCATAGTATTATTTATAGACCTTGATAATTTAGTGAACATATAACCATATCAGTCATCTAGTACCCTGGAATTTCATAGTAGTCTCCTCTGGCTACATTTACATCCTGGACCTTGTAGCCTTTGACCTTAAATAGGCCATACCTGCCTCTGACCAAATTAATAATAAGTAAT
Organism: Myrmecobius fasciatus; assembly: GCA_023553655.1. Classification (NCBI taxonomy): domain Eukaryota; kingdom Metazoa; phylum Chordata; class Mammalia; order Dasyuromorphia; family Myrmecobiidae; genus Myrmecobius; species Myrmecobius fasciatus. The sequence continues at coordinate 157,939 of JAJPUD010001265.1, read as the reverse complement.
CATAGCAACAATCACAACCTCAAAAGCTCTGATCCTGCTTATGATAACAATCCTAAGGGTATGTTAGGAACCAAGACATAGGGGACAGAACAAGCTGGGGAATGGGAAATGGGGAGGACTTCTGGTCCATTTCCACAAGGGAGCTAAAGGAAGGCAGAAAAGGAATTAGCCTTTGGGAATGGATTCTGTTAAGTCAGCCAAGAAGATCTCAGAATCAATGCTGACCACTGGGAGAAAAAAAAAATTGTTCACACACTCTTTCAAATTCAATATGTATTTACCAGGGCCCTACTGAGAACAAGGTACTATATCCAGTGCCAAAGGGATAGAGAGCAAACAAAACAGTCTTTGAACTCAAGGAGCTTCTAAGTAACCAAGAATTTCTTCTGCTTCCATGTTTTTCATGAGAAAAAAGGACTAGACAAATGAATAGAAACAATAGTTTTAAAAGTGACTGGGAACACGTTTTGGGGCTCCATTTCTGTCCCCTCTTATAGCATTTTTCTTGTCCCCTCCTGTGGCCAACCCAAAAGCCATTAGTTCAAAAGTCCCTCATTAGGTCCCTCTTTGGAACACATTAGCAAGCAAACAAATATAATTTATCTTGGGAAAAGTGAGTGAATGCATATTCACCTGTCTGGGCAGAGAATTAATGCAGTGTCAATAGAAGACTACTGTTTACTTCTGTATCTCACACCCTCCTTTTACTGTATTGTATATGGCAGCCTGGTTGGCCAAACACTGCATATAAAGGGATAAGTCAACAGAGTCAGCCTCTAGTAAGTGGGGAGGGGACTCAAATTGTATGAGAGCTGGTTACCCCCAGCTCAGGAGCAAAAAGTACTCCATCAAGGAGACTGAATGGGCTATGATAAGAAAATCAGGGAGAGAGGGTGGCAGCACAGTGTGTGTGTGTGTGTGTGTGTGTGTGTATAAGACACAGCTCCCTTGTCTCAGAGTAAAGGAAAGACAAAGATAGAATTAGCACTAGCCTGTTTAAAAAAAAAAAAAAAGATATGCTAGAATGGGAAAAGAGGAGTGGGAAGAAAAAAGAAAAAAATATAAGATAATTTTATATATTTAAAAGAAATAGCATTTTGTACATAAGATTTGTAGTTTCATGTGCATAGTTTTATACTATGTTATGGAAATGCTTGTTTTATTCTCTAAGATAAAAATTTTTTAATTTTTTAAAAGAGTATTTCCCCACAATTCCAAAGGATTTATGATACCATCGACCTTTATAGAGTATTAATTAAAACTAAGTGCAAATTGGAATGTAATTTATTTTGTTTTATTTTTCTTGCTTTTTGCAACATGTTTAATAGGGAAATGTGTTTTACATGATTTCACAAGTATAATCAATACCATATTGTTTGCCCTTTCAACGGGCAGAGGAAGGACTTAATGGAGAAAAGGAATTCAGAACACACATACACAAAAAAATTAAATGAATGCTAAAAATAAAGTATTTATTTTTAAAAGGAGTACATCTCCACATTTAAGGAAAGAACATTTGTAAGAGAACCCCTTTCTCTTTCAAGTATACACTCATGGACAAAAATACTGCAGCTTAGTAGAAAGAGCATTAAATTTATGGTAAAAATAGCTGGATTCAAATCCCACCTCTCCTTTAAGCTTTCTTGACATCAGCTTCCTTAAGTATAAAATGAGAGGGTTGGTCTCGCTGCCTTCTAGTTCTAAATCTGTGATGCTATACTTAGCATAAAATGTAGCACACAATAGGCACTTAAAATGTTTGTCAAAGGGCACAGTGAATAAAGCACTGGCCTGGAGTCAGGAGGAACTGAGTTCAAAACTAGCTTCAGATACTTACTATTTCGAACCCCGACAAGTCACTCTAACCCTATTGCTTCCAAAAAAGAAAAAAAAAGAAAAGAAATTGATTTTTTGATCATATGATCCCCTGCATGGCCTATCATAGATTAAACACGCACACATGTACACATTATTGGAGTAGGCCCCCCTGAGTGCCCTGTTACTCTAGGATCAACTATGAACTCCTCTGTTTAGCATTTAAAGACCTTTATAACTTAGCCCCTTCCTATATTGCCAAGCTTCCTACACATTACTTCTTTGCATGTTCTCAGTAGTCTAGCCAAGGGAGCCTATTTGCTATTCCTGACACACATTGCTCCAACTTCAGGTGCTTTGCATTCTCAGTGACCCACCTGTCTGCCTGGAATGCTCTCCCTCTTCAGCTCTGTCTCAAGACTTTCTGCAGAAAGCCTTTTCTGATACTTTCCAACAATTCTGTTGTTTGTCATTGAGTCATGTTCAACTCTTGGTGATGCCATTTGGAGTTTTGTTGGCAAATAAAGTGTTATTTATTGGTTTGCTATTTCCTTTTCCAGCTCATTCTACAGATGAGGAAACTGAGGCAAACTGGGTGAAGTGATTTGTCCAGGATCACACAATGTCTGAGGCTCTTTATGTCTCTTCTATGTGCATTAGATCCTTGAGAGGAGGAATCCCATTTTCTTTCTTTCTTTCTTTCTTTCTTTCTTTTTTTTTTTTTTTTGTATACCCGATTCTTGGGTATACTTTGTTTCTTTCTTTTTTTTCTTTTTCTTTTTTTTTTTTTTTTTTTGCTGAGGCAATTAGGGTTAAGTGACTTGCCCAGGGCCACACAGCTAGGGAATATTAAGTGTGTCTGAGACCAGATTTGAACTCAGGTCCTCCTGACTTCAAGGCTAGTGCTCTATCCACTGCACCACCTAGCTGCCCCTGATATACTTTGAATACCAATATTTGACAGAGGGACTCACACGTAGTATGACCATTAGCAATGCTTAGTGATAGATTGAAAGAACTCGTATGTAGGAGAGGTTATCCACAAGGGCAAGGAGAAGGGAGGATAGTGTTGGAAGAGTACTCCAGAGGCATTTTCCATCCTGGGGAAGAGCAGGAAGGGCGTGTGGGGTGAATGGAAGAACCCACGGTGAATAATCTCATGGGTGTGTACATGCCTGTGTGGCCCAGGAAAAGAAACCCAACAGGCAGATAAGATCTCTCTGTTGCCAAAGCAGAGCACCAATTAAACACAAAGCAGATGTGAGCAAACAAGGCAGCGGCGTCCAAAGAGAAAATCGATACCAGATTATGTGCTCTGGGCCAATCATATACTAATTAATACAGAGCAGGTGAGTCTTGGGGTGGAAGGTGGGGGACAGACACACAGAATGGAAGTTGGCCACAGGATTAGCCAGTCCTGGGAATATCGGCTGATCCTGAAGCTGATTAGTGAGTGAGTGGGCTCTCTGGGTGATAACAAGACCTCCCCATCTGACACACACACAATCCTTTGCAGCTGGCTCACCGGGCTGAAATTGATACCAGGTCCTCTGCAGCTGACTCACCAGAGCTTAAATTGGCACTCTGGCCCAGCAGTTTTGGAATATTTCAACTACATTTCCACCAGACTGAGGTCTACCTCCAGCTTCCCTTGGAGTCAAGAGGCTGTGAACTCTAAATCTAAAAATGTCTTAGCTCAATCAGGTCCAGCTTGATTATCTGAATGAAGTGAAGAGGTAAAGGGATGGGGAGAGGAGTGAATCCTAGGGGGGGAAATGGAAGTTGAAGAAAAAAATCATACTAGCTCCCCTTCCATTGGGTACAGGACATGGGAGGGAGGGAGGAGAGGGGAACCCCATGGGACAGTAAAAAAAAGTGGGTTCTTGGTGGGGGCGAGGGCAGGGAGCGAGAAGGAAAAAAGCCTTCAAATATGCAGATAGTTTGCCATATAGTTAGATTTGGCTGTAGAAAAATAGGCACTGCTGCTTCTCTAAATGTGTTTCCCCAGCAGAAAAATTAGGAAATCAGGCTGAAATGAGAAGTGGAACATTATTCTTTTTTTTTTTCTTTCCTATTTTACAAGAAAATCCAGTTTGCAGGCTCATCAAAAATGTGACTGAACAATGCATGAATACTTTTCCAAGGAGATTGCAAAAGACAAACCAGGGGGTATTATAGCAAGGAACTAAAATCACCAAGCAGGTGATAAGCAGAAAGCATAGACTCTGTGCCCCAGGGTAGTCACCATAAGGATACCTGACATCCAGGAAGCCAGAATTACAGAAGAGTTTGCCTGGGGAGAGCTTTTGCTAAGTTTACTTGAGCATCCAAACAAGATGGGCTACAGATCTTGAGCTAGTAGGTACCCTAGAGGTCATCTATCCAACCCCTTTCAGAGGGCCCTGAAAGGTTAAACAACTTGCCCAAGGTCTCATAAGTATTAAAGGTCAAAGGCTGAATTTGAACCCAAATCTTCATTGTCTTCAATGTCAGGAACTAAATTCTGAGTCTGAGAAACAAACAAAAAAAATAAAAAATAAAAAATAAAACACAGCCACGTGCCTACATTAATACAAATAGGTGAACAGAATCAAGAGGCCTGCACTTCTGACTATAATGTAATGCTCAAAAACTACCTCTTCACCTGAAGTTTCCCAAAACTCAGAATAAGAAGGAAGGTAAGGAAAATGGGTCAAAAAAACAATATTTTCACATCAATGTCCTTTCTACTTGGCATAAAGGGATACTGACTCCTATTTGACTCTTAAGAAGGCAGCTCTACCAGCTACAAGTCTTGAAATCTATAGCTTCACCCAGACCCCTAGAATCTCATGTCCTCTGACATGAGCTCCAGAGACAGAGCCTCTTTGTGAGGGGGTGGTCCACAGTCCATGGACTGTTGCATGCTAAAGAAAAACGAAATTTGCTAGCCGAATATTTTTTAGACATTTTGCAAGATGCACGGCCTCCCTGACAATTTTTAATGTACTAACTGCCTGGTCCAGTGAGCTGATTAATTGGTGCTGGAGAGATCAATAAAAAACAGAAAATTAAAACAATTTTAAAGTGATTAAGTAGTTTAACACCTGTCTCCCGTCACGTCAGCGAAGGAAGAAAAATAAAGCAGGTGTCGAAGGGGCCTCCTGAAGCAAGAGAAAACAGTGCCTGCCTTGGAGAAATGACAAATCATAGCTGGTGGATCAATCTGAAGGCTGCTTGCACTTCCCTAACCCCAGTGCTGCTAACAGAAGCGCGGGGACCTCAAGGAGGAGGCTTGGCATCTCCCCGGGGCCTCTCCTGCATTGGTGCATGTCTTAGGAGCAACTTCCTGGCCCTAGTTTCAAGAGTTCCTTCTTTTATTTCTTACTTTGAGGAAGTCCATATACTCAAGAAAATAACTAAAACAAAAAGTATAGTCAAAGAGTTACATAAAAAAAATTTAGGCTTGGAAGAGTATGAAATGTCAAAAGAGTAGTCAAGTGTCTATTATTGTTCCTATCCATCAAGAACCAAATTTCTGTGTAATCTAGATGCATTTAAACGCCATGAGGTCATTCATAGGGAGGACAAAAAGTGTCTGAACCATTCCCATTTCTAAAAATACCATCCCCATCCAGAAGGGTTCACCCCCCTCCTCCTCTAACCTATAGAGAAGTTTGGTACAACAAATACTTTGGAGCCCCACCTACCAGCATTCTTGGTTTAAGAAAATTAACAAAACCAAATCTCAAGACAAAGAACTTGAACAAACCCTTAGAATCTGAAGACCGACCCTGCTTATCTCTTTATAAGAAATCATATTATAACAAATTCCCTGAGCATTCAGCTCTTTGCCACATTGATACATCAACAGGTGGTATGCAACCAGCGGACAGGTGACAGAAGACAATATCCCAAATACTCCTGTAAGGTCCTTGAGTTGTGTCTGCAATCAGAGAAGCATGTTCACAGTCTGAAACCTTTAGAGGTAAAGTGTATTTGTTCACTTGCTTCCCAGAATGAAGACAGCAGCAGTCCTACCTATCCAGTAGCCTCTCCAAGCTTCAGAAAAATCCATGAGCTGAAAAGAGCCTTAGACCAGGTAATCCTAAACTTCTGTTTTACAGATGAGGAAATCAAGGTACAGAGAGAAGGGTCTCTTAACCAAGGTCACCAAGGAAGAAAATGGCAAAAGTCAGAATTCAGACCTAGTCCTATCATATCAAACAGGGCATTTGCTCCACTGAGCCTTCTATTACATTCCCCTGAATCCACTTCCCTGAAAAACAGCACAAGCATCATCCTTCATACATCAGTTAGTGGGAGACTCAATTCCAATACTTACCTTTAACACAGAGAATGGAGGAACAATAAATGGGCCGCTTTCTCCCAAAGAACTATGTGTACTTCTGCAATAATACAATTGCAACCTGAGGGTACGCTTTTCACTTGCCATCACTTGGTTCTAGCTATTTTTGCTAAGTGATGGAGATTTATATCTAAGAAGTTATCTAGCTACCAGGAACCATGTCCAAGGACAAAATCAGTCCAAAGTTTCTCCTGGCAGACAAAGCCTTCACCAGCCTCTCTCATGCTTAATACTGCCATACACTGAGAAGCAGACAGTATGAAATGCATAGACATGCAATACCAGGAACAAGGTGGCGTACCTTCAAATTGTTAATTTTATTCATCACCCAGCTGGCTGCATGGAGATTAACTTCTTGGCTACAGCAACTCTTGCAAGATAACTCTTTTAGAGGCAGCAGTAGAGAGAGTAGAAACACTGAACAGTTTGGAGCTTTGAAGTTTTGAAGCAGTTGTCTGCCATCAGATTTAACTGAAACTTTAGCAACCTACTTTCAGGATCTAGAAGATAATGAGCTGGAACCTCTTCAGAAATGAATTGGTCAGAATAGAGATCTGCAGCATGGAAGAGTAGAGTTGACCTCAGAATCAAGAAAACCTTGGTTCAAAAACTGCCTCTGAGTCATCTATCAGTGTCTCAAGCAACTCTCTAAAACTCTTCTTTGCAGAACAGGCATTGATCAGTATTGGAAGAGAAATCTTCCTCACTAGCATTCCCCATACCCATAAAATAACGGGTCTTCCCCTTTCCCCCTTCCCAATACTAATCAAATCTCCAAATGACAAACAAAAAGACCTCTCAAGCCCGGCCACTCATCTCCTTAGTCTAAACAACATTCAATAGAATCAAATCCCAGCAAACAAGAGTTGGGACAATCTTTTGGAGCTTGCTGTAATGATGTGATCTTTGTACAGATGTGAAGTCAAGAAGAGAGCAAACAAGCCACATAGACCAACTTTTCTCCTCAGCCTCAAATGTTTGCAAAGAACATATTTTGGGCTCCATCTTTCAAGCTGAATCAGACCTGATGGGGACTCATTGAAGGAAACTGCAAGACAATGTCCAGCACAAACTTCCCCATTTTCAGAAACAAAAACAAAGTTCTGACTGAACCACCCTCGGGTCCATAAGCAGTTCCCTACAGAGTGTGACTCTGGCTGACGAAGATAAAGTTTCCTTGGGCCCAAGTTCCAAACTTGGCTGTTTTTGTTTCTGTTAAAATGCAATTGTTTTTCTCCAGAGTGTGCCGTGACTGCTCAGCGTCAGGAAGATGTATGGAAAGCCCTACTTCAATTCGGCATCCCTTTTCTCCCAGACAAACATGGTCGGATTTTAATAAATCAAAGAGCCACACTGTTTAATAAAAATTTATTGACTTACAAGTGATTATTTATCAAAAGGCCATTAATAGCAGGTACTGAAATGATGTGTTACTGGGTGGTGCAGGGAGACTAATAGGAAATCAATGCAGCCAGCCAGCCAGAATGCATATGAGAAGCCCACCCCCCTAGCCAGTGCAATTTCACCAGCAAAATTCACCAGACGCTACCCCTGGTGCAATGAAAAGTTCTCCTTTTTTATTTATCGTTTACAAATGAAATGATCGATACTTTTAATCTAGAGCAAAATTTATTAACTTTCCCATCGGAGAGAGACATATTGACTCATGGGGGGTGGGGTGGGAGGGTGGTGTTAGTGCATCAGAAGATGGATGGTTGGATGGTCAGCTCTTAACCTGTCCAAGAGTCAGTGTGTGTCCAACTGCCCTTCCAGAATCGACATCGGAAGCCATCTGGGACGACACTGAGTGGAGAAATCAAGTCTGACCACCCAAAAGTGAAAGCAGACAGATGGACGCTTCCTGTGCAAGAGCAGAATCCTTCGGGAGACAGAAGACAACAGTATTCTTCAGGTTCCATGGGCCTTAGGTTTGTGGTCAACCCTCAAAACAGGATGGCAGGATTTATGGGCTGGGCCAACTCCAAAGATATTAAGCTTAGTGTCCAGTGTTGGCAGGGATTCTGTACTAAAGCCCTGAAGGGGATAGATGCCTTGACCTTCACCTGGCTTAGAAAGCTTTGTAAGCTGGTCTTTCACTAATTATCTTATCAATTTTTCCCCCTTTTAATCATCCATGAGCAGAAATGGAGTATTTTACCTAGATGAAGCTACAGGGCAGGAGTAATGAATTAAATGTTGGTTGATAAGGAGAGCACTTTTGCAGGCACAATTTTTTTAATTAGCATAGTTTTCTACTGAGTCTTAAGTTTTTACCAGCTGTTTTAGCTAATAAAATTAAAAACTCAGCTTTTCAGGATCCACTTAGGAATCATAGCTCAAGAAGGGCAGTATACCTTCCCCATCTTAGAAGCCAGGGATGTTCTTTAGACACTTGAACCAAACAACTGACCTATCCCCTCCCTTTGACACAGAGGTAAGAGATCCCCTAGTGGGGACACATGGTGGGTATTCAGAGTCAAGAGCTAAGAACCACCATTGTAAATAAATTCATACTTCTGAATTTGGGTGCAGGTGCAGAGCTCACAGATACAATACATTCTTTTTTACATACTCTTTGCCAGCATCTTTTAAGCAACACACACACCACAATAAATGTTATCACCTACTTCATGAAATCTTTTCTGGCATCTTCCACTCCCAACTACCCAGTTTTATAAAAGTGAGTCCTTCCTACTCCCAGATTTTGTCGGGATTCCTCCATCTCTATAACAATCTGCACTGTACCTTCTGTTTGTGGCTCATATGTACTTTGGTAGAATGCAAATTCTTCTGAGGACAGGGTCTATGTTGCTTTTCATCTGTATGACCATCCATTCTTTCAACTGTAGTATATTAATAACAACGGAATAAATTGGATCATCCTGGGACCTTCAGGCACCAACAACAGGGAACTGGACACATGAAATTATGATGAGTACATTAAAATACCATATAGAAATTGTTTTGACTTTTTCCCTCCTACTCATTCTTTCCCTACCTGAACCTTTTTTTTCTGAGGAAAGTAAATCCCAGCCACAGGCTTAATATTTATTTTTAAAAGAGTTAAACAAATAACAACCAAAAAAAGCTAAAACCAATATACAAAAAAATAAAAAATATATATACAAAAGTGCTTCAAAAATTTGTTTTAAAAGAAAAAATCTCAAAAACCTTTAAGATCAATTTGAAAAATAATAAAGATATCAGCTTAGATTCCCAAGAAACTGAAAAAATTTAAAGCACATTTGTAGACAAAGAATGAACCCTTTTCTGTTAGAACATTTCCTGAAATAGGGTCCAAAAATTTCTGTTGCAACCAGAGTATATTAGTAAAAGAGAACAGAAATAGGGCAACTGGAATTATTAGTTGATTCATAGTCTAATAGGTTTTCTCTGAGAATATTTGGAAGCCTGTTCAGAAGATTGAGGGAGCCAGGCCACAGGGCCCAAAAAGCAGAGGTCCTCTGGGTATAAAATGAAGATTGATGTGGCAGTGTTTATTTAATAAACCATGTTCCTACCATCTCTAAAAAGCCCAAACCAGAGATTACACACTCACCACAGCTTCTGGATGGCTGTGTTTGATACTGTAAATTCAGGTGGACAGGAGGCCATCAGGCCAATTCTTGACCTGAAAGGTATGATGATCGCCAGTTCCAGAGTTCATAGTAGTAGCAGGAATAGACTGACTTTGGATCTTGCCTCACTGTAACTGAGTAAGCCAAGAAAAAGAACACAAGGGCCATTTTGTCCTCTCAAATCCCACCAGATTCCTCAACCATGTACTTGAACCTTTAACCCCAAACCGTCTTGAGTTCCATCAGGTCCAAACAAACTTTTTGAGTGGTTGTCACTTGGAGTCATGGACTCATTTGATGAAGACTACAGACTTTCTCAGAATGTTCTAAATACTGAGGATTACAAAGGAAGCCAATTATATTGAAATATAGTTATCAAAAAGTTTCCAATAAACTCAAATTCACAGATTCTAGTTTTAGAATCTACTTAAATCCTGCATTGTTCTCTCTTCATAGAACCTAAAACAGTTATTTGAATGGCTTTCTACCCTTTATTTTAATGTTTTAGAACAAAGTTGGAAAATTTGGACAGTCTTATACTTATTTTGTGAAAGGTAGTTCCAGTTTTCCTTTTTTCTTTCTATACTTGTTCACACTCTATGAGACAATCAAGATCACTTTAGGTCCCAAGATTACCCTACAAATAAAAGAATTGTTGTTTTCTTTTTTAAAAGCATGTTTATAATCCATTCAAGGCTGTAACCTAAAGCAAAAAAGGACAAAGAGGGAAAACCCATCAATCCATTCACCAGCCAAGACAACTTTATTTACTCACAAAAACAAATTCAAAGCCCTGGGCAGCAGCTCTGAGCTCAGACCACATCCTGCCACAGTCAACGGACCTTGATTTATAACACTGAGCATCTTTCATACGTCTCACATTAGCACTTTAATCCTCACAACACCCCTGTGAGGTAGGTATCATCACCCCCAAATTACATACGGGGAAACTGAGGCACAGATTGACAACTGCAGCAGAGTCCAGGAACAGATCTCTGAACTTAAAATGACCCCTGGCTCCTACTACAAAATGATGGTCTATGCTGCCTCTTCAGTCTCATTTGGTGAAATCCTGTGGATTTGTCACAGGAATTAAAAACTTCATTGGGGAGTGGGGGGGAGAACAGGGGTGGAAAACAACCTGAAGACCACCATATTACCCTTTACTATAAATTTCTGCAGATACAAGTACTAGGGACTGTTTTTATGCTGAAACAAAATTTTGCTTCAGTCATCCTTGAAGAGCAGGAAAGAACCCAAAAAAATGACCCTGGCACATGGCTATTGGTAACAGACTTCTCCCTTAACAAAGAAATGTGGCCAATTTCTTCTAAACACATAGCTCCATACAAAGTGCACAGGTATAGAGTTCACTTTAATGTTATTCCTCCAATGGATTTAATTGTAACAGAAACAAGAAGGCAATTTCTTCCTGGGCAGCAAAACCTAGTGGCATTCACTTCAGGCAACCAAGGGGCAAGCAACACCATGGTCTGAAGGATCCAGGTGTGACTCTGAAGAAGCTTGGGTCCAAGAATTCAGGAGCAGCTCTGACGAGCTCCGGAGCCTAGGAGAATGCAGCAGTGGCGGCAGCAGGGACTCCAGCTGGCTCATAGATCAAGAGTGGGGAGTAGTGGCTCCAGCAAGGCTGAGGCAAGGGCTCAGGAACGGCTCCGGTCCTCGTGGTTCCCAACAATCATCTTGCTGTACAGTTTCTGTTGCTCTTCCTTGAAAGTATCCTTCACTTTTTCTCTCTTTAGGCCCCCATCCCTGAGAAAAAAGGGAAGTCGATATAAGAGGAAAGAAGAAACCTATTGAGATAACCATTCTTGCTTAGTAAGTACATGCAACTAGTTACCCAGAATTAGGGGGGGGGGGGAGGGAAGGCCAGACAAATAAGGAAATATGTTTATTTTCCCCCCTGAGGCAACTGGGGTTAAGTGACTTGCTCAGGGTCACACAGATAGGAAGTGTTAAGTGTTTGAGACCAAATTTGAACTCAGGTCCTCCTGACTTCAGGGCTGGTGCTCTAACCTCTGCACTACCTAGCTGCCCCAGGAAATATATTTAAAATGACTCTACATGTATATCCTTTACCAGACTGTTGATGTCTTGAGGAGAGGGGGAGAAAAAGAAGGTAAGGAGAAAAAATTTGGAACTCAAAATTATTACAAAATGAACTTTAAAACTATCTTTACATAAAATTGGAAAAGAAAGGGCCAGTCAGAACCAAAAGTGACCATGGAAATAAGCTGAAGATTAGCTCATCCCTTTCAATGTGAGTACTTAAATCTTGTCTCAGATTATAGTAGCAGCACTGCACTTTTCATACTCAAAGCATCTATAATAATGCTTTGAAGGAATTAAAAATTCTTTTACATTCCCATTCACTTTTACTCATCCCAAATCTTATGAAAAAAAGACAAGTTATGTCAACCTCAATTTACAAAGGAGGAACAGGGTTTGTATCAACGTTCAATGACTTTTTAAATTTATCACTAATCTAGACCCTGAGATCTTTGCTTTAATACTTATAAACAGGAACAAATTCATTATTTCCTATTTGCTCAAGAATCTATAATGATTACCTATAACAATAGGTCAAAACTCTTCTGGGAAATGTATTGGACTTGGAATCAGCAAACCTGAATTCGAATCCTGATAGTCAATTAACAACTAGGTGATTATGAGCAACCAATCAACAAGCACTGATTAAAAAATTATTGTTGACAACTCGAGGTACCACTACACACCTCTCAGATTGGCTAAGATGACAGGAAAAGATAATGATGAATGTTGAAGGAGATGTGGGAAACCTGGGACACTGATACATTGTTGATGGAGTTATGAACTGATTCAATCATTTTGGGGAACAATTTGGAACTACACTCAAAGAGTTATCAAACTGCATATCCTTTACCCCAGCAGTGTTTCTACTAGGCTTATATCCCAAAGACATCTTAAAGGAAGGAAAGGACCCATATGTGCAAGAATGTTTGTGGCAGCCCTTTTTGTAGTGGCTAGAAACTGGAAATTGAATAGATGCCCTTCAACTGGAGAATGACTGAATAAATTATGGTATATGAATGTTATGGAATATTATTGTTCTGTAAGAAATGACCAGCAGGACGATTTCAGAGAGGCCTGGAGAGACTTGCATGAATTGATGCTGAGTGAAATGAGTATCATTATACAAAGCAATAACAAAATTATACAATGATCAATTCTGATGGACATGACTCTTTTCAACAATGAGATAACTAAAGCCAGGTCCAATGATCTTGTGATGAAGACAGTCATCTACACCCATCTACACTCTTTTTTGTTGTTTGCTTGCATTCTTTCTTTTTTCCTTTTTCATCTCATTTTTCTTGTGCAGCAAGATAACTGTATAAATATGTATATATATATATGTATATATGATTTAACGCATATTTTTAATATGTTTAACATATATTGGATTGCTTGCTGTCTAGGGGAGAGGGTGGGGGAAATCTGGAACACAAGGTTTTACAAGGATCAATGTTGAAAGATTATCTATGCATGTGCTTTGAAAATAAAATCTTAAAAAAACAAGAATAAACAAAATAAAATTCAATTTGAGGTACGTAAAAAAAGAAAAAGAAAAAAAAAAAGAAAAACTTTTATTACGTGTGACACATTTGTACTAAGTGCTGATACAAACAAAAAATCAGTTCCTACCCTCAAAGAGCTTATTTCTAAAGGAAGAAATAGCAAATACTATACATAATATGTGTTTGTATATGTATGTGGGGATATATAGGTATGTATATATGTATACTGTGTCTATACAAATGTATATATACATATGTGTATATATACACACGTGGATCTATATGCATACACATATATTAAAAATATATATACAGAATAGAAGATAACCCCCTTTCCTCCAGTCCCATCCCATACTTTTAGAGGGAGAGAACAAGCAATTGAGATGACTAAAAGTCTCCCACAAGAAGGTGGCACCTGACCTATTTCTTAATGCAAATCAGGATTTCTGAGGGGTGGAGAGGAGGAAGGAGAGTTTTCTGGGCACCATAGACAATTGATGCAAAAGTTGAAGGGAGATGGAATCTCCTGGATAAGCAATAAGCAAGAAGGCTAAGAGAAATGGACCAGATTGTGCATAGATTGCTATGCAGAGGCCAAAACAATTCTACATACAACTTTAAGTTTCCTGCCTGAAATTGCACCAGCCTTAGAAATACCTAGGAATCACACTTCTCATTTTAATCCATTTAGCTAGTAAGCAAAATTTTCCAAAGCTAGGGTTAGTGATCCCATTTTGGCTGCCCAAGCTCCCATAAAAATGACAGAGGAAGTTTGGCTGCTTTACTCACCACAACAAGTCAACAAGCCCTCCCTGCCTGGCGATGGCTGACTTTACCCGATTTGCAAAGTGGACAGCATCTTCATTTGCCTATGAGAAAAAAAGTTAATTACTAACAATCAAAATCTATTCATGGTCATGAGAAGACAAATAAAAACAAAGTCCATCTAGGTACTCACCTCCCTGGTCATGGGGGGAAGATACCAAACACTACAAACAATCGCCCAGCTGGTCATCATTCTCAGAAGATAGGTCACCATCCCATATTTGCTGCTGTTCCAGAAAGCATCTCCAAATTGAGGGTCATACTGAAAGTCAAATGAAAATTAAATGATATGAAATCATTGATCCCCGTTAGGTGGTAAAGCATCAATAATACCCATTTGCCTTTTTAATGTTATGAGGGTCCAGGAGCCTCTTAAAAATGGAAACTATGAAATTGGGATTGAGTAGTCCTGTGTCCTCAGCAACAGTAGCCTGTTTTTTGCTCGGACTCAATGGAAGATTATTTTTGAGGAGTGAGTATGTATGTCAACCAGAACTTTCATAAAATAAATCCCTTCCTTACTATTAGTCTCAATTTCTGAAAAATTCTAACAATCCTTCTCAATTCTCATTCCCTTTGTCTCTTTGACTCCTGGATTTCTTACCATTTTCCTTTGGCCACTCTTCAATAGATAAATGGTCAAGGGATATGAACAGACAATTTTCAGATGATGAAATTAAAACCATTTCTAGTCATATGAAAAGTTGCTCCAAATCACTACTGATCAGAGAAATGCAAATTAAGACAACTCTGAGATACCACTACACACCTGTCAGATTGGCTAAGATGACAGGAAAAGATAAAGATGAATGTTGGAGGGGATGTAGGAAAGCTGGGACACTAATACATTGTTGGTGAAACTGTGAACAGATCCAACCATTCTGGAGAGCAATTTGGAGCTATGCTCAAAAAGTTATCAAACTGGGCATACCCTTTGACCCAGCAGTGTTTATATTGGGCTTATATCCCAAAGAGATCTTAGAGGAGGGAAAGGGACCCACATGTGCAAGAATGTTTGTGGCAGCCCTTTTTGTAGTGGCAAGAAACTGGAAACTGAATGGATGCCCATCAATTGAAGAATGGCTGAATAAATTATGGTATATGAATGTTACGGAATATTATTGTTCCGTAAGAAATGACCAGCAGGACGATTTCAGAGAGGCCTGGAGAGACTTGCATGAACTGATGCTGAGTGAAATGAGCAGAACCAGGAGGTCATCATACACAGCAACAACAATATTACATGATGATCAATTCTGATGGACATGGCTCTCTACAACAAAGAACTGTCTCAAACCAGTTCTAATTGCTCAGTGAAGAAAGCCATATACACCCAGAGAGAGGAATATGAAATGTGGACCACAACATATCATTTCCATGATCTCTATCGATGTTTGCTTGCATTGTGTTTCCTTTCTCAGATATTTTTTGTTCATGTTGATACAACTGTTCTTGCACAGCAAGATAAGTATGGAAATATGTATACATATATTCAACTTGTCAAGTATTTTAATATAATTAACATGTAGTGGACTTCCTGCCATCTAGAGGAGGGGAGGGGACTGGGGGGGGGAAATTTGTAACGGAAAGCTTTGTAAGGATCAATGTTGAGGAACTACCCATACATATGTTATGCAAATAAAAAGCTTTAATAAAATAAATAAATAAAGTGGATGATTAAAAAAACAAAACAAAACAAAAAACTGTTTTCCTTTGGGCCACAGCTAATCTCACTTTCAGCAAGAAGCTTTCCCAAAATTATTTTAATGATTTTCCTTTTGCATACTTTCTCTCCTATTAAACTGAACTTGAGTGCAGGCATCATTTTTTTGTTTTTCTTGGTATCTAAGAACTTTTCACAGCAACTGACATAAAATTGGTGCTTAAATGCTTGTTGAGGGGCAGCTAGATGGCACAGTGGATAGAGCACCAGCCCTGAAGTCAGGAGGACCTGAGTTCAAATCTGATCTCAGACACTTAACATTCCCTAGCTGTGTGACCCTGGACAAGTCACTTAACCTCAATTGCCTCAGCAAAAAGCAAAAAGAATAAATGCTTGTTGACTCATCTACAAATTATTTATGAAATTATACCCATGTATCTTATTATTATCCTTTATATAGGCACCTAACCCCCCCAAATAAGAGTAAGCAAAAAATTTATATATATTATATATATATATATATACACACACACACATTATACCGACACACAGAGCTAACTTCATTTGTTCCTCTGTCTGCACTATCTCGTCATTAACAGTCACTAAAAAAATAAAGTATTTGTGTGTTTACATTTCTTCAGGTATGCCTGAATCATATAGTATTGAGCTTTCCAACAATGGAGCCAGTCTAGTCTAAATACTTCCATTTTTCAACAGTCCCAATAAAGAAAAAATATTTAAAAGAACCACATAGCTTTTTGTGAGGATTATATGCATGTAATTCACATTCATTCATCAACTGAAAAACATAACTTTGGTTCACAAGTGTCACTTAACAGGATGAACAGAGCAACCTTTGTTCAATGAGATTCTGATGGTTATATAGCCTTAAAAATGAAGACATTTTGTTTCATTCACAAAAAATAAAGATAAAGAACTTTAGAGTAATGTGGTTAAAACTAAATATTATATTTATATGATGTAACACAACAAATAAGCATATTGTTTATTTGGTCCTGATTTATGATTTTATCAGTTTAGAAAACAGTCTCCTAGTGTGGAAAACAACTAACACAGATTAGTAAACTGTGATGAAAGTCTGAAGCTGCCTGGGTACTGAGAAGCTAAGTCTCCTTATGCAGACATAATTTTTTTTTAAAAAGCAGAGTCTTTTATTCCAAATTCACCTTCTCTCTCAGGAAGGATGAATATTCAGAGACAAACAAACAAAAATTCCAAAAAGACAAGAATTTCTCACCAATGGTTGTGAGACTAAGATATGACAGACAGAAATGTAGCATTAGGTTTAGATTCCTCTATCTCTGCTTGTCTAAGTCAAAATGACAAGTAGTAGCTATGCTCACTTTACACTGATAATCAAAAAGGATGCTACCAGTCTACTAAAAAATTTGGAAATGTGTCCAGAATACCATGGCATTGCTTTCAATAAACCACAAATTTGTGGTTCCAATATTTTAGTGCTAAATGCAAACCTTCAAAAGGCATGCAGCCTTAGGAACTTCTACTGGTGTGGCTATCTCCTGGGCTAGGTGCAAGAAAAGGTGCTATTAATATGGGCAACTAGATAAGGATAGTACAATGGAAAGAGCCTAGAGTCAGAAAGACATCTAAGTCCAAATCTGGCTCCAGTCACCTCACCCTTACTGCCCCAGTTTCCCCATCTGTAAAATGAACTGGAGAAGGAAATGGCAAATCACTCCAGTTTCTCCCACACACACACCAAAAAAACAAAAAAACCCCAAAAAACAAACAAACAAAAAAAACCCCAACACCAAACAGTGTCATGAAGAATTGGACACAACTAAAAAATGCCTGAAACAAGAAATGTGGACAGTTTTATTAAAGGGCTTTCAGCATAGAACTATAATTTATTTGTTCTGAGGAAATCAGCCTAAGTCCTTAAGCCTTAAAACATGTAAAGACTCATACAGTCCTGTGGAGATAGTGGGTAAACACGTTCATCTCCAGGCAAGTTTTGAGCTGTTAAGAGGTTTATCTATTTAGGGGTTTAGTTAAAGCTAGATTGAATGATTTCTTGAGAACCTTTTCAGCTTTAAGTCCTTAGACTATAAAAACAATGATAGTAAACCATTATTCTTAGAGACAAAATTTAGATTTGTTTTCCTATGGGTTTTCACCTACCTTACTTTTAAAGGCCTTGCTGTGGTAACTGTACCACCCACTGCAGAGGGTCTATCTTTCTATATTTAGTTGGATTAGCATACTGTACTCCACTTAAACAAGCTATTTTGCATGAACATAATTAATGCAATTAGGAAAAGTATTAAAGATTTAGGAAAACTCTTTGTATTAAAATCTTTGATAAGGGTCTGAAATCCAATATGTGGATAACTGACAAAAATATATATGACTAAAAGCCATTTCTCAATAGTTAAGTGGTTAAAGGATATAAACAAGTTTTCAAAAGATTAAACTATTAATAATCAAATGTTCCAAAATACTATTAAGAGAAATGCAAAGCAAAGCAATCCTGTAGTTCTGCTTCATATATCCAACACATCTGCAAAGATGACAAAAGATGATAATAGGTAATATTGGAGTGGTGGTGGAAAGATATGAATATTAATTCCGTTTATAGAACTGTCCATTGGTCTATTTTGAATATTCAGTCTATTTGGAATTATGCAAACAAAGTGACTAAAATGTCCTTATCCTTTGCAAAGTCCAGAGATGCCACTACTAGGCATATACTCCAGAAAGTTCAATAATTAAAAAAACTTCATATACACTAAAACAATAACTAAAGAAAATATTACTGTGCTATAAGAAATAACCAAAGTGATGAAAATGGAAAAGCACAGAAAAATGTATATGATTAAAAAATGAAGTAAGCAGAATAATATACATAATAAATGACTACAACAACGTTAATGGAATGATGCACCAATAACAAAAAATTCAAAATGGAATATTGAGAAACTATGATGACCAAACTTGGCCCCAAGGAAAATCTATGAAAAGATACCTCTTCATGGGTGTAGAAACAAGAGACTTCCCCCCCCCCCCAACATATTGGTTATTTTTGCTCTAATGTTTCCCCTTCATCCTTCCTTTCTTCCCTATTATAAGGGATGGATCTCTGGAAGGAATTTGTCTTGAAGACACAGATGATTATACAGCTTAAGGTTGAAGAACTTCTTTATTCTGTCTACACTATAAAGAGTCCAACCCACAACAAGCCACTGTACTGGAAAATGATCAATCCAGTTATTAGTAGCCCTTGCTCCTTAACTTCAACTCCTACTGTGTAGGTAGTAGCCTTGGAGGTAAATCATAGGTGGCAGGCTTTATACCTTGATAGCAACAGGATAAACCGTGGCTCCAATTTCAAAACTGCCTTTCTTGAACATCATCACTGATGTGTTATTGATGCAGGTTCCTGAAAATAAAGGGAAAAATACTATTTCCTTTCTTCTTAACATCACACATATAAATTGTACTCTAAATATCATGGGTCCAGAAGAAACATACAATTAGAACTACTTTTCTGGAAAAGCTTTATCTCCTGATCTTCTTTAAAGAGCTCTTAGTTAGGAAAGTTAGGAAAAGTCCTGAAAATAAATCTTATAATACTCTTACCACCCTTTCAAGCTGACAGATTAAAAGCAACACAGAAAATACATGGGTGCTATCTTCTACACTCTTTTCATAGGAAGGTTATTTTTCCCCAATCAGCACACATCAACACTAGCAACTGTAAGGTCAGAGGGGCTCAGAAGGCTTAAAAAGTTTACCAGGACTCCCAAACAGCTCAACTAGAAATGTTGTAGAGTTGGAATGATCATTTGTCCAGAAAACTGCAAAAGAGATCCTGCACCAAAAGAAGTGGGTTGGGCTAAATGATTATTAATATCTCTTCCAACAAAATTCTATGAGATTAAGGCCCCATTGGGGATAGAAGAGGACAACAAAAACCAAGAAAAGATACCATACACATACTACTACCAAAGTCAATAAGGAAAAGTATCATAATATATGAATTATCCTATGACTGCCCTATACAAAAGTAATTTATTTATTCATCACCCCCACCTGGTTGTACTTTCTTCCCCCCCTTCCATTCCTTCTCTTTGCCTTTATATTAACTTACCTTCTGGGAAAATGAGAATGGGTAGCTTGCTCTTATCCTGGACATGTTCAGTCAATCTTCAGATGAAGAAAAGAAAACTTTAAGTTTAGGAAAGACAATCTCTATCATTATCCTTATATTAAAATACATGCATTAAGGACCTATATGCATCTGATACAGTGTTAGATGATATAACAAGCATATGGTTTCTGATTTGTGACTTAAGACAGACAACATTGACAAGGGCAAGAAAGATACAAACTTCTCAATTTATATGCTGTACTAACAATTTTTTGCAAACTAAGGAGTAACTAAATAGTAGAATGATTAGTGAACACGGTGCTTCATACACAGTGCATATACAATACATATTTATTAGTTAATAAATTGATGTTCTAAGAATCAATATGAAGAGATACTAAAGGAAATTTAGACAATATAAAAATAATAGATATCAGAAAAGTTATTCAAATAAAAAAAAAAGAATCAATATAATAGGTCACATCTATAACCTACTTGGTTCCACTGTTTTTGATAATAGTATCAAATAGCATTTTGTGGAAAAGATATGACTTTCCTCCCTGTGAGAGATAGTCCCATTCACACTGATCCTTCACTAATATCAAATCTTAACCAACAACCAGCATTTTGAACAGAATTGGTAATGTTTACTGAATTACATTTGTAATAGGGACTTTCTCCCAACAGACTTTAGAGCAATGCTTACCTTTCGGCCACAAGATGGCGATCTTTCACTTCAGACCGTTCAAACCACACGTGAGGGCAGGCCTTCACCATAGCTCTCTGAATCACACCCATCAGTCCCCCATGAATCTGGCCCACCTAATCTCAAACCAAGGAAGATTTATTAGTGAAAATGTCCTCACACAAATGCTGGAATTCCAGGATATGGTGTTTTAATACTAAGAAAATCCTAATTCTGAAGACAAGGTCAGTGTCCCAACCATTGACCCTCACACATCAGGTTTGTCCTTGCCCCGTGAGCATTAAATGTCTTCCTTTAATCAGTGGTACCAGTCTAGGATAGCTAGGAACAGCTGAATCCCACAGAAGGAGAAGGAGAGGTGTATCTTGAGTGACCCCCTCCCCACCCTGAAGCGTAGAATCCCATCTGCCCTTGAATCCAGATCCCTTTCAAATATCCCATGCCCTTCACCCCTTTCCATGATCTACCTGGAGGTATGAAGTGAAACCTCTAACCACACCCTCAGCAACCTGGGGCAGTTTCTGCTCAGAATGTCACCAACAAGGTTGCAAAGTGGTCGCTAAAGCCCTAGGGACAAAGAAAGCATCTTGGAAGAAGGTCATCCAAACTGGCATGTGGGCATATATGTGTGTGTGTGCTTTTGAAAAGAGACTCTGTGAAAACTACCTTAGGCTCTAAGTCTTTCCCCAGTCTTGGCCTACATGCACAAAAGTAATTACACCATAAACAAAGCAATGGAGAGAGGACCTCTTACCATGGCATAGTAGCCATCGCTGGCTAGAATGATAACATCGATGGGAGAAGTATGATTGGCTACACAGATGCCGCCATTCCTGGGTCGGTTTTCCCTGGTTTGAAATATACAAAATGACACTCTTAATAAATACTTGGTGCTACTCCTGGGCACTTTCTTTCTATTTTGAGAATTTTTGTCTTAAGGTTTTGCAAGGGTGAATGTTGAAAATTATCTATGCATGTTTTGAAAATAAGAAGCTTAAAAAAAATGAAAAATAAAAAGAATTCCCATCTTATTTCCCCTGACACTTGAACGCTTGAACTGTGCCTCAAGGAAATTTCTTCCTTCAAGAGGCAGCTCAAAAACTACATGAAGCCTTTCCCTATCATTTCAACTGTTAGTGACCTCCTTCTCAAACTGCTGTTAATTACTTTATTTGGATATATTCTCTTTATGTTTTTAGTCTGTGTTCATAAATATCCTGATTGTGTCCAATTTTTATGTAAACTCCTTTCTAATAAGAGATTTGTTTCAGTCTAGCACAGAGAGCAAGTGCTTCATAAATACTTACTGACTAAAACTATCTTGCTCATCTTTGTTGTTCATCTACAGCCCCATACACTCACTGCAGATATACAATGGGAACTTTGGAATAGTTTGTTCAACTAGATTGAGATGATGAACTCAATGATAATCCCCTCAACCTTACCGAGTTCTAGTTAAAAGGCTGAGAAAAATGTCCTTTCTGCTAGGCACTAAGAAAGGTACTTTTTTGCTAGGACTGTTGATTACTTATGTTTCTGATCACTACTCTAGTTTCATCCTTAAATTCTCTATCTCACCTGTCATGGTAAGTAATGATGGCTGTTAGGGCACGGACGCAGATCCGATAACACATCAAGTGTACGTGCTTACTCATGAATTCCTTAAACCTGCAGCAACCAAGACAAAGGCATATATTAAAAGAAAGTGGGAAGTCAATGACTCCAGCTATTCAACTATTCTACTACTTACTAGCCTTTATATTTGCAAAGTGGTTTTAAAATATATATTTATACACGTTACATATGTATATATAATACATATTATATACACATGGTTTTTTATTAGTTATTCCTAAAAACCCCATGAAAGGTCTTAGTATTATTGTATTAGTATCTCCATTTTACACATGGGAAAACTGAGGCACAGAAAGAGAAGACGTGACTTAAAGTCACATAGCAAGTTAATGTGTATTAAAACTCACAGCCCCAGAGTTTGCAGTCTCGGTGAACCATGCTGTCTCCTAGATCCTCTTCCTCCCCAATCAATCCCTGCCCCACAGAGTCACATGTTTCCCAGAGGAGACTCTCCAAAGCAGGGCAAGAACCAGAGAGTCAAAGCCTCTCACCAGCCTGGCCAGAAGAAAAAGAGGTCTGCTAGCCCTGGGACTTCCCAGAACTTGAAACTTTCCCAAAAGGAGCCCCACTTTCCTTTAAACTTCTTTAACTCTCCACAATCTATTACTAGAGAGAGACAATAAAAACTGAAGACTTAGGTAAAACCAGCTAACATTTATCTCATTTCACAGTCTGCATTTCTTATACACCTATATTCCCTCTGTATCTAGAATAGCATGGGTGTGGAATCCATTTCATAAGAGGAAATTTAAAACTCTATACAGAAATGGGCATATGAGTTAAAAAGGAAATGATTTTAAATGATATTAATCTTTAACTTATCAGCACATTTGTCAAAAGAAATGGCCTTAAGTGTCAGTAGCTGTTCTGCCTTACCCAGGGCCCCCAATCCTTTTATATATGGACATCAGAAATCTGCTCACCTTCCATTTGGCAAATATCCCACCATGGTTGTGCCCACCACCAAAAGGCTGACCCCCGTGAAGGCAAGAGCTATCCTGTAAAAGGAAAACAGGTTAATGGATGGCAAACCAGTCTGGCAGCACCTGGAAACGATGAATTTGGTATATGGGAATAATACCACAAAGATCTAATTACCCAAAGCCTGAAATAAAGAATTTCAACTATTTGTTAGGATCAGAGAATATCTAGGCACTAGGTCCATATATTATTCAGATCTCAAGGGACATTACCTCCAGGGACAAAATTATCCACTGTTCTCCCTCCCTTAGGTACCAGCCTGATCCTTCCCTCTGGCTTTAAAGCAAGCAGGAAAACAATTCCATCATCTGCTTTCAACAATGGAAGCCAGAGCTTAGAGATATTCTCTAATTACTCTCTGGTCTCAAGATCTAGTCAGAAAAATACATGGTACAAATGACAACCAAAAAAAAAAAAAAACAAAAAGCCTCTACACTAAGAGACATACATTGCAAGGAAAAAGCAAATTGAACTATAACTAGGAAAAGGTGGCATAAAAAACACACTGTCTCCCACTGTTTATTCTACCCAAACAAGCAATTTAGTTACAAGTTAACAATCATCTCAGAGAAGATGATGGAATTGCAGGGATTCTAAGAGAGTTTAGGAATAGTCAATCAGTTCTTCTAAGTAGCAGATGAATTCTTGAGAACTACTAATTAGTCTAGATCAAACTCTTTCCCCTTCTTGAAAAAGGGCTGAGTCATTTTACACATTGGGATTGGGCAGGACTAATTTAAGCTTTTTCCCTCTATCAGTTCCTGCCCTCACCTGAGTGGAAGAAGGAAGCAATAGCGAATCAGCACCCCCAACCCCCACAAGATAGTGAGTCGCAGGCTGATATATTGGAAGTTATAATTGGTTCTGCTCAGCAGGTTCCAGGACTCCAACTCCTCCGCTGAAAACCTCTTTGTTACTTCATCATCCATAATGGTTTCCATTCCTTTTCGGCAGAAGTAGAAAATGTCAGAAAGTTCAAATTCTGGAGTGTCCAAGGCCTTATTGCTTCCACTTTTACGTATCTCTTTGATCTCTTCTTCTAGTGAAGTGGGATCTTTTGCAATTATTCCTGAAACAAAGAGACCCTTCCTGTCAAGCAGCATACTAAGATAAAGTATAATGAAAGCACTCACAATGTCCAATGGGGGTGAAAAGTGTGGAGTTAAAAGCTGCAAGTTCAAGGGGACCTAGTAGGGTAAGTTTAAGCATCTTAAGAGCCCTCAGGTAGTTCTTACCATTGGTGTACGGCTTGTAAAGTTGATGGTTCTTCTCCTTGGCTCCTCTCTCCATTCTTAGAGTGGCCCACTGGAAAAAAGCATCAAAGGAGGAAAGAAAGACACTCATTCTCCTCTATTAAAATGTACATGTAAGTTTTGCTCTGAAGTGGCCTGAAGTTAGATGGCAATCAAGGCATCTCATACAACCTAAGACCTAAGACCCATAGCATCCATCCAAATAGCTTTCCCTAAATGACTGAAACTGAAATTCTAAAGATAATGGACTATGAACTTAAAAACAAAACAAAACAAAACAAAACAAAGCAAAAAAAGGGGGGGGTGTGGGTGGTGGGGAGGATAGTTTAATAAGTGATACTTTAAATAAATTGCTTCTATCCCACTTAGAACTTTGTATAAGATCAAGAGATCTTCTATCACATGAGTGGCAAGTACATTTAAAAAAAAAAACCTGCACCTCTCAGTTCTAAGCTTTTTTATCTTAACTTTCTTAGCTCAAGTTCCTGACCAACCTATGCAGCCCTTCTCTTCAGTAGAGCCCAGAAGCTAAATTTACATATACAATTCTTGCCTAATGACAAGAATAAAAAATCCAGCAGGGAGGCATCAGAAAGATGTTGGTGAACTGGTACGATCATGGCTCTCCACTATCCCAAGGAGTCGATTGTATTAACTCCAATTAGACAAAATCTTATTTTAATTTTAAATGGAACAAATTAGAACAGTTAAGAATTGTTAGCTTGCCTTCCTATCTTAATATCCTTTTAAAGGAAATATAAAAGTTAAATCACAAGGAGCAAACTATAAAGTTTCAGTAAGACTCTTCCTCTTCCCCTTCTTACCTTTGAAGAAATTAGTAAGCCATTAGAAAATTTAAAACAAACATACATCCCTTTGGAGACAGTCAAAGGGGTAAATCGGGAATAAAAATTCCCCTGTCTTCCAGTACAGTATCTCACTTGCATGTAGGTTAGAAAAGGAACCCACCATTCTATGGCAATTTACATGGCCAGATATATACTTGAGAGTTTACCAACAAAACATTAGAAATTAGCAGGATACTTGATTAGTCAAAGCCAAATAGCCTAATTTGATCCGACAGAAGATAGTAGATTGTCTATTTAGGTTGTTGTTCCCTTCAGACTAAAGTCAAAAGAAGGACAACAGATTGATCTGACCTTGTCTGGTGAAATCCAGTTAGGCTGTTTAGATATATTGGGGACTTTACAAGAGGCAAACAATTATGAAAACTTTAACTCACTTTGCTTTCAGTATCTGACATGTCTTCAGGGACAGACTTCTTTTAATTTAAGAAATTTTACCAAAGAAAGAAAATTTAAATAATTGCCCTAAGGTAAAAGTCTGAAATTAAAGGAAAAAATCTGTGATTTGCACAAGATATAAGACACATTTGCCACTGCAGTCTGATTCCTAATTTGACTTTTCAGGTAAGAAATGGCCCTTCTAAAAAGATTTCAAATGACAAATGAAATTAGACAGATCCATAAAAGTCTATGTAAAACTCGAATACTTTTACCAGTCTAAAATGGGCAGGAAATACAACCTTTCAAAATAAACCTTGCTTCAATTTTACAAAACAGAACAGCATAGTTTTTTATTTATAAAAATAATTTTAAAAAGCACCTGTACCTACAACAAATTCCTATAAGTGAATTCAGCAACAACTCAAGTCATTTTCTCTGACTTCTTTCCCCAATCCTGGGAATGGCAAAAGTCTCATCTGTGAATTTAAATGTTCTGTGTATAGGGATATATAAATATAACAAATGCCTGTGAGTATACACAGAAGAAAGTTAAAGGCAGAGCTAAAATAATCCAATTTCTGCTAGAGATTGAAAAAGGCTCATTTACAAAAAAAAAAAAATGTTCAGCAAGTAGAGGCAGTATAGCATAACATATAGAATATCAGATTTGGAAGACAGGATGGTCTCAAATATTTCCTCAAAAAAATATCAATTGGGGGCAGCTAGGTGGTGCAGTGGTTAGAACACCAGCCCTGAAGTCAGGAGGACCTGAGTTCAAATCTGGTCTCAGACACTTAACATTCCCTAGCTGTGTGACCCTGGGCAAGTCACTTAACCCCAATTGCCTCAGCAAAAAAAAAAAAAAAAAAAATCAATTGGGGGAAGGGGAGAAGGAATTTACTAGTGGTATAACCTCAAACAAATTAATAACACTTTTCAGCATTACTTTTCTTATTTGTAATAGCCCTTATACCTTTAAAGGATTACTATGAAAAAATAAAGTAAGAAAATATACGTAAAGAAATTTGAAAACATTAAATAGGTGAAACATGATAGTTAATTATTATTAGCTTGCTAATTTCCATAGCAAAGTTCCTTGCTATCCATACCCAAAGAAAGGATTGTATCTGAATACAGATTGAGGCTTTTTTTTTTTTTTGACTTTTATTTTTTTTGAGTTCTTGGTGTTTTTTTGGTTTTTTGGTTTTTGTTTTTTGTGGGATCGGGGAGAAACTTTTCTTTTACTACATGACTTTTATGGAAATGTTTTGCATAATTTCATGTGTCCTCTCATGGTGAGAGGGAGAGGAGAATGGGAGGAAGAAAATTTGGAACAAGAATTTTAGAAACATGTTAAAAAATAATTTTACAATGCAAAGTTTAATTTCTGAACTAAGGGGTCCTGGCGCCCCTAATGTCCAGAGGTTTGGACAACTAAGAATTATTTGGGAGCTTTGCCCTCAAATCCCCAAAGGACACAAATCTAATATTAAACAAGACTTTGTAGCCATATATCAAAGAAAAGTCATCATCATAAACCAGGATCCTAAGTGCTTCCTTTTTCAGAGTATGAACATCATCTCTCTCTCTCTCTCTCTCTCTCTCTCTCTCTCTCTCTCTCTCTCTCTCTCTCTCTCTCTCTCTCTCTCTCTCTCTCTCTCTCTCTCTCTCTGCTAAACCTACACATTGGCCATCCCAACCTTTGGAAATTCATATGCTGGAAAACTTTCCTAGGCCTATAAAAAAGTAATTTTTGCTTCATTATTCCCTTCATTTCAAGAGTGTTACAAAATAGGGGGGGAAAAATTTGTAACAGAAAGCTTTGTAAGGGTTAATGTTGAAGAATTACCCATACATATGTTTTGCAAATAAAAAGTTTTAATTTAAAAAAAAGAATATTACAAAATACTTTATAAATGTTATCTCATTTGATTTTCAAATGAGACTAGTTATCTTTCTGAAATCCCCTTGGGCAGACAACAAAAAAAAAGAGTAAAAAACTTTTTCTGGAAATTCAGATTTTCTTTAGGCAAGGTATCTTAAGAAATTGACAAGGATCATAGAAGATGAGAAGGCATGGATGGGTTCCTATCTGCACCAGGGTAAGGAGTACACATAATAAAAGTACCCACATACAATATGATATTATATATCATTATTTATTGGTATTTCTTATTTGTAATAGCCCTAATATATTTTTAAAGGATTACTATGAAAATCAAGTGAGAAAATATATGTAAGGAAATTTACATACATACTATATATAAAAAATACCATTATTAAGTAAGCATGGATTTAATGAAGTGTTACCTTAACTGCTCCTCCTAGAAATCTAAATTAGATAAAGACAGGTCCTTTTTCTTATAAATTTATCTTCCTTGAGTTCCTACCACCCTTCCTCCCAATAGCATGGGACAGAGTTAAATTAAATCTTCCTAATTACTTTCTTACAACAAGAGACAATATTGCTTTAGAACTCTGCTTCTGAAGCTGTCAGTCACAACCATAAATTGGGTCTTCTAACAATGTGGAGTATCACGAAATTATGTTATCAGTAAATGTTTGATTTGTATACCTATTTCATATACTTATATACTTGGGGTAATGTAAAAATTTCTCAGGGAAAAAAGGGGTCTTAGGTACAAAAAATTTAAGAAGACCTGCTTTATTTTAGAGTACTAAAAGATGTGATTGGCTTAGTCAACAACACCTGGCCCAAATCAGGTAGTCTTTCCCATGATTACTTAGAAAAAGCTGCCTCCATTTCTTCTATCAAAGTTTTATTCCTAAAGCATAGGATGACCATGATACTCCTCTGTTCAATATAAACTCTAGTGGCTCTCCAATACCCTTTACAATTTAATAAAAACTTTCAGAGCCTTTCACAACTTGGCTGCAACCTACTTTGCAGGCTTTGTTTGACTTTATTTCTCCCCACTTCATGCACTCTTCAGTCCAGCCAAATTGGCCTTCCTACATTTGTCACAAATGTCATTCATCCCATTTTCTATCTATGCCTTCACAATAACATTCACCAATATCTGGAATGCACATCTTCCTTAGTTTTGCAAATCTTAGAACCCCTAGTTTCGCAAATCTTAGAACCCCTAGTTTCCTTCAAAGTTCAACTTAGTGTCTCTCCAACAAAAATTTTTATATACTTTGCTATGTATCTAAATATATATAAAGCTCCCTTTTTTGTCATGCTATCTCTGTCACCTAGCACAGAACCTGGCCTTGTAATTATTAGGAACAAATGTATAATAGATGTTTGATTGACCATTTTTTAATTGGCAAAAGTACTAACAAATACTCTTTGAATGATGACAAATATGGTTTTAATTGTTCTTGCTTCTGAAAATCCTAGGTCATAAGATAGTGAGATAGGTGATATTCACACTGCTTCAACCTCTACTTTCTTCTTCTTCTTCTTCTTCCAGATAATCGGGGTTAATGATTTGCTCAGGGTCACCCAGATAGATTACCTGCAGTCATATTTAAATTCAGTTCCTCCTAACATCAGGGTCCATGTTCTATCCACTATACCATCTAACTGTGCTCCTTCAACCTCTACTTCTATACCATGCCCTAGAAGTCAATGGCTCTAAAAGTGCAGTCTGCTAGCATTTTTGTAGAAGATCTAGACTCACCTATAATTACAGACTGTAATAGTCTATATAAGAAATCATTCATTTTAAGTCTCCTATTTTTACAAATGAAAAAACTACATCTGCTACAAGATAACCATGTCAACAGACCAGTCCAAAAGTAAGCATTTTAAAAACCACCATCACTATTTTCCACTACAGACTTTAACCTAAACTACGATGAATTTTTAAAAAAATGTAACCAAAGCTTCCTGAACTAAGTACTTCATAAGAATAGAATTTCACTTGTCAAAAGCTGTTGAGGTGAAATTGATAAATGTTAAAGAGGGAAATAACGAGACAATTTTCAGATGAAATTAGTAATTTCTAATCACGTGGGGGGAAAATGCTCTAAATCACTATTAGAGAAATGTAAATTAAAACAACTCTGAGGTATCACTTCAGATCTTTCAGATAGGCTAAGATCGACAGGAAAAGATAATAATAAATGTTGGAGGGAATGTGGAAACACTGAGACACTAATGATTGTTGATGGGGTTGTGAACTGATCCATATGATCTGGAGAACAATTTGGAACTACACTTAAAGGGCTATCAAATTGTACATACCCTTTGATCCAGCAGTGTCTCTATTGGGTCTGTATCCCAACAAGATCATAAAAAAGGGAAAAGGATCCACAAATGTGCAAAAATGTTTGCATATATTTGACCAATATCAGAATGCTTGCTGTCTTGGGAATGGAAGAGGTAAAAAAAGGGAGAAAAATGTGGAACACAGAATTACAAAATGAATTTGAAAACTATCTTGACATGTATTTGGAAAATAAAATACTACTGAAATTTTTTAAAAAGTTATTGGGGTGGGGCAGCTAGGTGGTACAGTGGATAGAGCACCAGCCCTGAAGTCAGGAGGACCTGAGTTCAAATGTGGTCTCAGACACTCAACATTCCTTAGCTGTGTGGCCCTGGGCAAGTCACTCAACCCCAACTGCCTCAGCAAAAAGCAAAATAAATAAATAAATAAATAACAATAATCATTTTTTTAAAAAGCTATTGGGGTGATTTACAAAGTCTCTGGGTTCTTTTGCCTCCAATGATGACTTATATATATACACAATGATCTGATGTTTCTAAATAGCTTTCCTCACAACTCTGTAAGGCTTAGTCCAACTATTATCCTAACTCTTAGATGAGAAATCTAGATCTAAGACTAACCTGCCCAGCATAAGACAACACTAGCAATCCTAAAAACAAGGACTCAAAGACAAGTCTTCCAGACTACAGATATAGTTCTTTATCTATATACTACATCTCTACCAAAATGGTCCATGAACTCAAAAGCTAAACATGCCAGTCATAAAAGTCCATAGGGTTAGGATCTCTGTACAAGAGCAGTGAGGGTGCAGAAAATCCAGGAGGGATTTGTAATATGTTCAAGTTTTACAAAGACTGAGGGGCAGCTGGGTGGTGCAGTGGATAGAGCACCAGCCCTGAAGTCAGGAGGATCTGAGTTCAAATCTGGTCTCAGACACTTAACATTCCCTAGCTGTGTGACCCCTGGACAAGTCACTTAACCCCAATTGCCTGGGGGGGGGGGGAAGTTTTACAAAGACTGAGAAGATTGAAAAAAATTACAAGTTAATTTACATATAGCATGTTAATATAAAAGATATGTCCAAAATGAACTACAATGTGAATTAAGTAGTCCCTGGAGAAAAGTTTGAGAACCACTTTCTTTTTTAAGAACTTTCAACTTCAGGAGAAAAAAACCCCACAAATTTCAATCAGATGAACCTAATATAAAATATCTCATCTTTTTATTAAGCCCATGGAATCACTGCATGGCAACAAAGGCCTTCTATGTTAAATTTACTTCCAACTGGTTGTCTGCAACCTCTTTAACATGATCTCTTTTCTTCACCACTCAACAAGCTGTGTGACACAAGGCAACTAACTCACTTTCTTCAGTCTTCATTGTCTTCAAAGTCTTTGTACATAGGAAAATGTAGTAGTTGTTTGGAAGATCAAATGAGAGAGAACATACGAAATCACTTTGAAAATTAAAATACTACCTCAAAAATGGAGGGTAGTATTGTGAATGCTATTCTCAAATTAATGGTGTCTTAAGAGCCACGGAAAGAGGAGTACTTTGTGAGTACAAAAAAATTCAGAAATCAATGCCATTGACAAATTCCCAAACCTCTGGTTAGAGCATGCAGTTAAAGGTGGTGCAGTGGATAAAATGCCTAGAGTGTGGAAAACTGGAGCTCAAATACTAGCTGTGTGACCCTAGGCAAATCATTATAACCTCTGCCTCAATGTCCTAGTCTATAAAATAGAGATGAAAATAGGACATTACTTTTCAGTGTGCTTTTTTAAGGATCAACGTCAGGGGTTTAATTACCATCTCTATGTTGAAGATTCTCAAATCTATCTACCTTGCCCAAGTTCCTGGTTAATCTCTAACCTCACATCTTCAGAAAGTCCAGACTTTCAGAAACCTCAAACTGGATATCCAGTAGAAATCTGAAACTCAATATGCCCAAAAAACAACTCATCATCTTCCCCCAAATACTCCTCTCTTCTTACTTCCCTTATCACTACAGAGGACAATATTATCCTTCCAGTTCCTCAGGCTCCCCCAACCAAGGAGTCAGTCTCTTGTATATACCCCCTTTCCTCCTATAACAGTCTCAGTACACTGGTGTAGACACGTGCCTAGACTGCAATTGCCTGCTTGTGGGTCAGCATGCCTCAAGAGTCTCCCCTTTTGAATCCAATTTCCATTCAGCCACTAGTGATTTTTCTAAAGCATATGTCTGACACCATAAACTCCAGTAGTTCCCTAATGCCTATAGGATCAAATGCAAAATACTATTTGGCATTCAATGCCCTTCATAACCTAGCCCTCTTCTATTTTTCCAGTTTTCTTAAATCTTATTCTCCAACACCTAGTTTTCAGTCCAGGGACACTGGTCTAAGGGCTGTTTCATGAATAAGACATTCCAATCTCTTGACTCCCAGAATTTTCTCTGGTTTTCCCATACCTGGAATGCTCTCTCATTTCTCCAACTCAACTACTTTGGCTTCAAGTTTCACTCTTCCCTAGTGCCTTCTCAGTTACTTTTCCTATATACAGCATGGTTTACATACGTGTGTGTGTGTGTGTGTGTGTATGCACACACACACTCTCTCATTCTCTCTCCCTCTCAAGTTGCTGCCCCAATTAGATTGTCTTTTAAAGACGGGGACTTTCCTTTGCCTCTTTTTGTATCCTCATATTTAGCACACTGTAGGCACTAAATTTTTATTGATTGCATAGCATAGTTTCTGGCATATAATAGGTGCATAAGAAATCTTTTCTGCCTTTCTTTCTTCTGTTCTTTCCCTCCTATAGCTTTGACATATTAATAAAATTGCAACAAGTATCACAACCCTTACAAAAACTATCTCCCCATTCTTGCTTTTTAATTAATAAAGTAGTACCACCTTACAAAAGAATTTTGCAAAACCCATTTTCCTTGGCTACAATAGGATTTTCTCCTTGATGTCCCACAGATATTCCAAACACAGCATGATCAAAATGAATTATCTTCCCCTCATCCTGGTCCTCTGCTAAACTTCCCTTGTTTTTATTAAAGGCACTACTCCCTTATCAGTCAACCAGATTCAAACATCAGTGTCATCCTCACTATATACTTTGTTCTCATCCCTCACATCTAATCAGTTTGCTATTAAATTCTAGGGATAAAGCAAAAACAGAGAAAAGTCTCAACACAAAAGTATAAAGTAAGCTTATTTTCATACTGATTAATTGCCACAAATCAAGCATTTTGCAATAGTCACAATTTTCATGTTTCTTCACCAAAAAAACCCAATCACATCATGAAAATGTCTGTTACATAAGAATACAATTTGGCAAATGTCTTAATACAAATGCTGGGATAGAAGAAAGACTTTATTCTTTTTTTTTTTTTTTTTTTTGCCTTTTGCTGAGGCAATTGGGGTTAAGTGACTTGCCCAGGGTCACACAGCTAGGAAGTGTTAAGTGTCTGAGACCAGATTTGAACTCAGGTCCTCCTGACTTCAGGGCTGGTGCTCTATCCACTGCGCCATCTAGCTGCCCCGAAAGACTTTATTCTCATCTGAGAAGGAGGCAAAGGTCAGTGGCAGCAGCTATGATCTTATTTCTACTAAAGAAGCAAAGCCTGGGAAAAAACATTTTTAAATTTCTTGCCTCTGGCCTTTTAAATTTAAAAACAATCAAACAATTCTTAGCTTCATTCTCCATGGAATACACTTGATTTTGTATAATGTAATAGAGTCTACTTTATTTAGGAAGTCCCTTTATTTAGGATAAACCAAACAGTAACAAGAACCTTATATTCAATAAAACAGACTCCTGAAAGGCTTTCACAACTAGCTTAAGTGTAGCAATATTGTTCCACAGACACCACTTTCTTCCCCTACAGCTTTCTCCAGTATCAGGGAAGAACAAACCAGATGCCAATAAAAGTTAGTTGTATTCCTCCCTTCACCATGTGTCAACCATTTGTAATATAGCACAACTCACCGCAAAGATTTTTAATAAAGTTTTCATGTAGAGTTTTCGGATACCAAAGGAGACGCCAAAAATGGCTGGGACAATGATGAAAACCAGAAGGAGAGTGAAGAGGACTGTCAGGGAGATGCCAAGCAAGTTGACAATCAGGCTGTTAAAGGGCAGCAGCAGGAACATGGTGGTGGATCCAGACAAGGCCAGTGCCCTTCACTCAAACAAACCCTGCAGGCCCTGAAACTTTCAAACTGTCCTCTCTGAGAGGAATAGTCTGTGAAAGGAACCACGTTCCCAAAGTTTAACCAGCTCCATTCCAAAGTTCACATCCTTTTACCATCTGTGTAAGGAAGGGTAAAAAAAAAAAAAAAAAAACTACTAGGAATGGTCCACAAATGGTAGACTGAAGACTCCAGACCACCCAGGAAAGATCTACTTTGGAGATGAATAAGAAGGGATAAACATTAAACAAAATCATCCAAAAGTCCAGACTCAGTCCTAGGAGAGTGAGCAGAGAGATCTCTGCTTCTGCTGTCCTTACACTGATGTCAGAGGTCCTCTCTCATCCAAATGCACTTGGCAGATGAATCTGTCTTGGTAATAATACAAGTTATTATGTCATTGCTAGAATGGCACCAGAAAAAGGTCAACTTTGTGCCAGAAACATTCAGCTAATTCCTGAGCAGGCTACTGGCACTTTATATAGAAGACTGTTCACGTTAAAAATGGGGAAATTAAATAATTTTTTACTTAAAATCCCTTCACAGGATGAAAAGAATGTCTTCACAAGGGTGAGTTCATGTCTGGCTCCATTCTTCCTTAAGAGAGGTTCCTGGGGCTCTCTGCTTCCAGGATCCTCCTACAGAACTACAGTCCTTGCCAGGGGGCCACAGATCCTGGCAAAAAACTTTTCATGCTGCCTCCATAGAATGGAATTCCAGACCCTTCTGGCATTGGTCTTCACTGAATAATCTTCCTTCTAGGGCCCCCTTTCGATGACTTATGTTCTTAGTAAAAAGCTGCTCACATGCTGCCAGAGCTGGAAGAGAAAATGGAAACAAAAGTCGGTTTAGCAAATCAAGAAACATCAATTTCTTTTTTTAGGCAGTTAGGGAAGTGTTCAAGTAGTCCTGACTCAGATTCATTAATTCTGTATACTGAGGATCTGACGAGCAAAAAGGACAGAGTGGACAAGAACACAGATGTTTTAAGTGATTTTCTAACTCTAAAGCTTTTAACTTCACCATTTCAAATATCCAAATAGAATTCATAGTTTGCAAAGCTAAAATAAGAAACAAATTATTGTGTCCAAAAGGGCAATATATAATCACTAAACTTGAATTAGTAGTGCCCTATATTAAGTGATAAATGACCTCTGTTTCTGACCTTCTATATCCTTGAAAAACAAGACTTTCATCTAGAAAAAACATACTCTTATGCTAGAGATGACTTTACAATAATTCTTGGGTAAAGAAAAGTCTGAAACAAAGCAAATCTAAGTACATTTCTGCCTGTATATCACAACTAAGAAGAACCCAACTATACATGCTAGATTCCAAGCTTCATCCCATCAATGCTTCAGAAAATTTTGTCAGTGAGCCAAATTCAGCAAATCAAAAACTGTATGACTCACTGAATTTCTCCAACAGCCATTTACATAGTTCCAGCCAAATCAAGTCCAAAAAAAGTGTTTGCAATAACACCCACACCAGGTGTAGAGGATGCATGTGTAAAGAAGTGTGAAATGGGAAGTGATATGGAAAGAAGAACCTTCTCTTACATGAAAAGGTTCAAACCAGTTAGGAATCAGAAAAAGACCAGATTGGCTTTGGTTCTTATGCCAGGTCTTGAATTAATTCTTTTTGTTTCATTTAGACGAGAACCTTTGAAGTTATGACAGGTCCAATTGTCCTCCTGCCCTCCTTCAATTTGCCAAGATATTCATTTTTCTAAATATTCTTAGCTTTTATTTTCCTGAAGAGAGTAAATCTTCACTCTAATTCTCCAACCCAGGTTTTGTGTACAAGATTCTAGAATATAAAACAACTGAACCAGTCAAGATTAATAATCTGACCAAGAATTAGGAATCTAATGTGTTCTTTCAAAAATAAGGAAAAACATCAATCATATACATTAATTATATTAATGTAAATATTAATTACATTCATTATACACATTAATTAAATTTGATTTGAGTATTTTATTCTAGTGGAAACATTAGTTAAAAAACAGAACTGGTATAAGAATGACCATCCAAGACAGATTCTGATAGCACAATTAAAGTTTGAAAACTTGCAGATATCAGGACACTTTCCTCTTCTTTTTGACTTCAAGCAGTCTTCTCTATCAAAAATAACTCCTGTCTAAATCATCTATTCATTCCACTGAAAAAGCTATATTTTTCTTCAAGTAACTACCATATCCAAGATACCGAGGCTCTATGAAAAGACTCATTAATTAAATAAAAACAAGCCTATTCTTTTCTTCATCCTCATTTCTTGTTTTCATGGACCCCAATGTGGTTTGACCTAGGGTAAAGTATAATTTCTGCCCACCTGGTTTGAGTTCTGCAAATTCTTGACCTGGGTACAGACCTGAACAACAGAAGCCTGCTGCTGAACTCTTACTATTTCGTAGCCAATCAGAAAGCTCCGATGGATCTGACTCACAGAACTGTAGGATTCCCTTCTGTTGGGTATTCTTGCCCTGGTTATTCCACTACAGAGTTCAGATTAGACCAGAAGCTGGACCTGAGACCCTAACTGCTACTGTTTGCTTCTGATTTTCCTTTTTGTTCAGTACATAAATATGTACTGTTTCCTTACTCCAGAGTGTACCATTAGGAGATACCTTCTTCAGTCCTCCCTAAATCTATGATCCTGACGTGGAAACAAAACGGCCAGTTGACTTATTTCCATTCCATTCCATGTCCCAATTTCATCTCTGGAACCTCAATGTGCCCTTGAGTGCTATAGCCTCTTGCCCCTGGCTGGACCTAGTGTTCATAGATCTGTCTTGCCAACTTGGGCTGAAAAATGTGATTAACTGTGAGTTTTTTCCTTTGGATTTCCCAATCAGTAAGTATTCAGACTTGTGCATTTTCTAGATTTTGTTTGGAGGAATTTAAATGGGTGGAGGGGAAAACTTGATATACTTCTTGGTGCTCTACTATCTTGGTTCCATTCCCCATTATGGTCACCTTCTAGGCTGTAAAGCATTAACAAAGAATGATGGGGATGCTAGGTGGTACCCTGGATAAAGCTCTAGAGCAAGGAGGACCTGAGTTCAAATCCAGATTCAGGCACCTATTAGGTATGTGATCCTGGGCAAGTCACTTATCCCTGACTGCTCTCCCCCACCCCCAAATAAAACTCAAAGAATGACAGAAGAAATCTGAGAAGAGGGAAAGAGGAAGGAGAAAAGGGAGACTGACATCGACAAAGTAAGGCATATATAATATCAATTTTTGTTTAATTCAAATCCTAAACACCAAATTTTTTTGGTGTTTACCAAATGGTAGCTTACCATTTTTTCCAGTATAATCAGCCCAATCTTAGGATTGGATCACAGGATCAAAAAAGTAGTTCTAGAAGGGACCTTATAGGACTAATTCTATTTTATTGATGAGGAAAGTGAGATCCAGGAACATTAGGTGATCATACCCATGGTCACAAAAGATATAAGCATTTATACAGAGCCTACTAAGTGGCAGGCTGTAGAGTTATTTTATAGATAACTAAGCCTAAAGAGGAACTGACCTGAACAAGGTTACAACGTACAGAACTAATAGTCAGGTTGCCTGATAACTTGTCTAAGTCTAGGATAGAGAAGTGTAACCAGCTTACTCCTCTGGATAGGCTGATTTATGGACTAGGTAGCCATTTAGAAGCCTTCAATGCTAATTTTGTTCATAATGAAATTTCTTCAAATTCTGATTCCTCACAATCTATTTTTGAAAACAACTTGGTATAAGAATCAAGGATTCCCATAGTAAGGAAAAACATGAGTGTAAAGGTCAAATTAAATGTAATGTGTTTCAGAGGAAATTGATGGGGATAATAAGAGTTTATGAGTTAATACATAAAACTGTTAATGGAGGGATTAAGCACTCAACATAGAAAAAAAACTAGAAGAGGTGCTAAGACAAAGGACAGGGAGAGCTATTAATTCCAGGCAAAAATTGAGGAGGGCAAAGCCAGGCTACAACTGCCACTGAGGGGAGATTTTCTTAAGGCATTCTTATAGGCAAAAATTGAGGAGGGCAAAGCCAGGCTACAACTGCCACTGAGGGGAGATTTTCTTAAGGCATTCTTATCAGAAGGAAATAATTCATATTCATATTAAACTTTAAAATTTTCAAAGTAAGGGGCAGCTAGATGGCGCAGTGGATAGAGCACCAGCCCTGAAGTCAGGAGGACCTGAGTTCAAATATGGTCTCAGACATTTAACATTCCCTAGCTGTGTGACCCTGGGCAAGTCACTTAACCTCAATTGCCTCAGCAAAAAGAAAAAAAAAAAAGTACTTTCTTGTTT
Source organism: Myrmecobius fasciatus (assembly GCA_023553655.1). Lineage (NCBI taxonomy): Eukaryota > Metazoa > Chordata > Mammalia > Dasyuromorphia > Myrmecobiidae > Myrmecobius > Myrmecobius fasciatus. The sequence goes on along the minus strand of JAJPUD010001265.1, from coordinate 119,486 downwards.
CAGGAAATTCTATGTTGAAATGGGGAATAAAACTATGTACTATATGATCTATATATTCCAAAATAATATAAGCAATCACAAATCCACGACCCTAGGCAAATCATTTAATCTTGTTTTCATCAGTTTCCTCATCTGCAAAATGAACTGGAGAACAAAATGGCAAACCACAAATGGGGTCTATAGAGTTGGACACAAATAGGGTCCTTTGAGAATTGGATACAACTGAAATAGCATGACAGTAACAACAAAAATCAAATCTGTTAGCTAAGTCATCAAAGTAGTAGAATTATGTTAGGGAATGCAAGAACAAATTTAAAATAAGTAAAGTTATCTAGTACAACCTTCCTCATTTTATAGATATGAATACTGGGGAATAAAGATTAATTGGCTTGCTGAAGGTTAAGCACAGAATCTGGCACATAATAAGTATTTAACAAGTGTTTTGTTGACTTCCAAAGGTCAGAGAACTGGCAGGGCTAGATTAGAACCCATTTTCTCTAATTCCAAACCCATCATGACTTCTATCACATTCCTCTGCCTTCATTGAACAATTCTATTTTAGACCTTCCAAAATATTAATCTTATGTGGCTAAAAAATAACTGAGACTACTCCAATGCCCAACTTAAAAGCAACTTCTTAACAGTTTAAATTCAAATTTAACATCTTTGCTGGATTTGCAATCAGTACAACACGAGTTGGAAGCCTATTTTTGCCACTTATCTGTGTGACAAGTTATTTACTCTCTCAGGTTTAGCATTCCCTAATTTGTAAAGTGAGTAGGTTGGAAGAAATAACTTCTAAGGTCCATTACAACTCTTAAGAGATATGCCTAAAATGTAAAAAAAAAAAAAAAAAAAAAAAAAAATTCAGTTCTAGCTAGACTGTAGAGTGGGTTGTCATGACTATATCTACATCATACTACCTCATTAAATTTTTTTTAAAACGATGACCAAATTAACAAAACAGGAAAAAGAGAATTTAAATAGCCCGACCTGAGAAAAATAAATTGAAAAAGCCATAAATGAACCCCCATTAAAAAACTGCAACAATTTCCAAGTCTAAACAAGTGGCTTTTATGAAATATTAAAAGAATAGTAACTATGTGATCTAAACTGTTTTCAAAAATAGGGGAAAATTCAGATATAAACTTGCTACCAAACCAAGAAGAAATAAAGAAAACATCAGATCAATACACAAAGAATACTAATACTTTCCAGCAAAGAGATGAACAGTAACATATCCGATTTTTTTTTATTATGGCTAATTTGAACTTATACTAGGAACAACCAGTCTATGTATAGTCAAAAAGTCAGGCATTTTTAGACCACATTTCAATGAATAAACAATTCACAACAGAGAAGAAATATGGTAAAAGCAGCAATCTAAAAAGTACTCAAAATAGGGGCAGCTAGGTGGTGCAGTGGTTAGAGCACCAGCCCTGAAGTCAGGAGGACCTGAGTTCAAATCTGGTCTCAGATACTTCCTAGCTGTGTGACCCTGGGCAAGTCACTTAACCCCAATTGCCTCAGCAAAAAAGCAAAAAAAATGTACTCAAAATAAATAATTATAGAATTTGGAATAGATCTATGATTTCATTTACATAGGAAACTGGTCTTTCTGGATCCAAGATCAGATCTCCACCTATTCTACCAGAGCAACCTCTCATATAAATACAAATTAAGTAAATCCTAAACTATCATCTCTCACATTCATTCAAATGACAAAAATGATTAAACAATGGGAAAATTCTATGATGGTGTAGATATGGGAAAACAAGTACAATATTTTATAGCTGGTAGAAAATAATTTTGAATTTTGCAAGATACTCTACAAAATATTTACCTGTATTAAATTCATAAAAACTAAATTGGGATGGTTGGGGGGGGGGAGAAGAAATCAACCATATTTCCCACCAAATGGAAAAGGCTGAAAAAAAAAACTGGCAATACAAACACAATGGAAGATGTCTTTTAAGGGACGTATATGAAGAATTCAAATAAGAGAAAAACTATATGAACTAATGCCATAAGTAAACAAAAGAGAATCCAAATATAATAACCATATAAAAAAAGAGAACTTTAAATGTGATTCATAATTAAAACACTGGACAATGCTACTGCAATTTTTTTCTTTAATAAAACTACTAACACATAGGCTATACGTAAAATGGGGCACAATCACTTTTATGTGGTTTTACTTCATTGTTTTGTGGAGATTAAGAGTTAACTGTAAATACACTGCAGTTATTTGTCAAAAAATTTACTGATACACCCAGAGAGAAGGATGTGAAATGTGGACCACAACATAACATTCTCATACTCCTTGATTGATGTTTGCTTACATTGTGTTTCCTTTATCTTATATGTCTTTCTTGTAGACACGATTTTTCTTGCACAACAATGATAAGTTTGGAAATTTGTATACATATATTCGATTTGCCAATATTTTAACATAATTAACATGTAGTGGATATCCTGCCATCTAGGGGAGGGGTGGGGAGTTGGGGGGAAAAATTTGTAACAGAAAGCTATGTAAGGGTTAATGTTGAAGAATTACCCACACATATGTTATGCAAATAAAAAATAAAAAAATTAATAAAAAAAATTTATTGATAAAAAAAAACTTGAAAGCTTATTCAAACAAGTCAATACAAGTGACAAAATGAACTTCAAAAATTAAGAACTAAAAACTGTTAACTCATCCAAATATAATCTACACCAACCTATACAACATTCTTACTGAAAAGATAATGCTTTTCTTTTTGTTTCATGTCCAAAAATTTACAAAAACCTTAGACCTGCACAAGAAGGTAAAACGCCAGAGAGGTTGTGCACCATAATTACAAATTCAATCAGTATCAGGAAGATATAATAATGAAGTAGGCTTTTCCCTTTCAGCTAAGTAAAAGTGACAAATCTCTCTCTAGGTATCATATTTGCATAATTATTTCCTGAGAAAAACCAAATATACAATCCTATTTCCCCATCTTTCTGAAGCATGAAAGGAGAAAAACATGTTAAAGTAGATCTTATACCACAGATTATGTTGCAACTATAATAATATATCCTATAAAATCAATATTGCATTGCTACAAGATAAGTTACCAAAGAGATACCATAATGGAATTTTACTTGAAGCATTAAATATGCAATCCTGTTCAAGCGCCACCAGGATCAAATACTCTTCAGTTTTAAGTCACTAAAAGCAACAAAAATTTAAAAGAAAACACCACCTTCCTGGGAAAATATGAGCCTGTGAAAAGTATATTTAAGAACAGAAACTAGTCAGCTCATTACGCTACAGTCCTGTTGGAAGTATTCAAAAGAACATCATCAGTCCTGCTAGAAACAGAAAACCCCACACTACTGGGAGAAATAAATATGTAATTTATAGCGGAAATTATTTACCTTCCCAGAAACAGTTGTATGAGTAATTTTTGATAGCATATTCATATAAATAAAAAATTGGAGAATGTGCCCTCCCAACATGTATTATTTATAAATTATACACATATACTACAGTAATGATAATTATATGTACTGTGAAATTAGATGAAATATTGACCCTATAAGTATAAGGCAAAAGAGCTTCTTAAATAAGGAAACAGCAGTCTTAAGTATTAAGAATAATATTAAGAATATAAATTTGATAGTTATCCTACTCTACCTACTGCATTTATACCCCTTTATACTCATTGTCTTCCATGTACTACACCCTTTACACTGCTCTTCAGTATACTAACTCCTCAACTCTGAGAATTCTTCATTTCCTTGAAGGCAGCTCAAGTACTACCTTTTTCATGAAGTCTTTACTGGTTCCCCTCTCCAAAATTAACGTTTTTGGTCAGTCAATAAACATTTATTAAGTGCCTACCATATAAAAGAGGCTTAAAAGATAGTATCAATCCTTAATCTTGCATATATTCTGTAAACATTCATACACACACACAAACATGCACACACATGCATATACACATTGTCTCTCCCACTAGAAGATAAGCTTCTTTCTGAATAGACAATTAAGAAAAAAAGTAAGGCTAATAAAGCATTAATAACTAAAGAAGTACAAATTAAAACAACTCTGCATATTAAATACAAATTAAAACACCCTTATCAAATCTGCAAGGCTGACAAAAAAGAAAAATTACAGACTGTTAGAGAGGTTATTAGAGAGGTTATGGGGAAAACAAGGACATCAATCCATTGCTGGTAGAGTTGTGACTTGGTCCAGCCACTGTGGAAAACAAAATCAAAAAAATTACTAAATTGTACAAATCATTTGATCCAGCAATAATATCAACTACTATGAAACTTAGTAACTAGTCTTATTCCCCATCAAAGAAATCAAAAAAAGGATGCAAATATGCAAAAGCAGCTCTTTTTCTACTGACAAAGAACTGTAAACTAAAGGGATATCCATCAACTGAGGAATGACAAATCACAGCACAAGGATGTACTAGTATACTACTATGCTCTAAGAAATGATGAAAAAGACACATTTAATAAACCTGGGAAGACACATTCAAACTAATACACCAGGAGAACAACGTATTCAATGAACAAAACTGCAAAAGGCAAACAATTTTGAAAGATTTCAGATCTCAGGTTAATGCAATGTTAACCATAATTTTCAACAATCAATAACAAAGTATGTTACCCAAGTCTTGATAGAAAGGTAATGGGCCAATGGTGCTGAGTATATTGACTATGCATATTCGTTACAAGGGTTTTTTTTTTTCCCTTTTCTTTAAAAAATCAGGTGGTGGCAGGTAGTCGACATAATGGATAGAGCATTGCCCCTGAAACCAGGAAGACCTGAGTTCAAATGTGACCTCAGACACTTAACCCTTAAAAGCTATTAAGACCCTAGGGCAAATCACTTAACACCCAAAATGCCTCACCAAAATAATAAATAATGATAATGATAATAATAAATCAGAAGAATGGAAGATATATAGAAGAGAGAAGAAATAGATGTTACTTGAAAAAAAAATTTTGAAAGAAATGTAAAGCTTTCTGAGGACAAGGATTATTTTACTTTTATTTTTTCATCTCCAGCACTTAGCAATTATACAGCATAAGTAAGGTACTTAGTAAACGGATTGAATTACTAATTACTAAAGTATGAAGTGGAGAAGGGAGACCAATTAAGAATATATTGCAGGGTACATGACTTGGACAAAAAGGATGCTACCATAAATAAAGAGAGCAAGGGATAATTTCCCTATCAGATCTTTGGAAAAGGGAGGAATTTATGACCAAAGAACTAGAGAACATTATAAAAGGCAAAATGGACCATTTTGATTACATTAAATAAGGGAAGTGTAAAGCTGGGGAAAAAATCTTTACAGCCAGTGTTTCTGATAAAGGCTTCATTTCTAAAATACTACTCTGAGGTATCACCTCACACTTCTCAGACTGGCTGTTAAGATGAAAGGAAAAGAAAATGATAAATGTTGGAGGAAATGTGGGAAAACTGGGACATTAATGCATTGCTGGTGGAGTTGTGAAATGACCCAACCATTCTGGAGAGCAATCTGGAATTATGCCCAAAGGGTTATAAAACTGTGCCTACTCTTTGACACAGCAGTACCACTACTGGGTTTGTATCCCAAGGAAATCATAAAGGAGAGAAAAGCAGCCACGTGTGCAAAAGTGTGGAGCATCTTTTTTGTGGTAACAAAGAAGTGGAAAATAAGTAGATGCTCAACGATAGGGGAATGGCTGAACAAGATGAAAGTAATGGAATATTATTGCTCTACAAAAACCATGAACAAGCTGATTTTAGAAAAGCCTGGAAAGATTTACAGGAACTGAAGTTGGGCAAAACAAGCAGAACCAGGAATACATTATACACAATAACAGCAAGAATGTATGATGATCAACTATGAAAGACTTGGTTCTTCATGTTTCTATTGGGCCTATATCCCAAAGAGATCTTAAAGGAAGGAAAGGGACCCACATGTGCAAGAATGTTTGGGGCAGCCCTTTTTGTAGTGGCTAGAAACTGGAAACTGAATGGATGCCCATCAATTGGAGAATGCCTGAATGAATTATGGTATATGGATATTATGGAATATAATTGTTCTGTAAGAAATGACCAGCAGGACAATTTCAGAGAGACCTGGAGAGACTTGCATGAACTGATGCTGAGTGAAATGAGCAGAACCAGGAGATCATTATACACTGCAACAAGACTATATGATGATCAAATCTGATGGACATGGCTCTTTTCAACAATGAAATGTTTCAAACCAGTTCCAATTGTTCAGTGAAGAAAGCCATATACATCCAGAGAGAAGGATATGAAATGTGGACCATAACATTTTCATGCTCTCTATTGTTTGCTTGCATTGTTTCCCTTCTCAGATTTTCTTGTAGATCTGACTTTTCTTGCACAGCAAGATAACTGTAAAAATATGTATATACATATTCCATTTGTCAAGTATTTTAACAAAATTAACATATAATAGACTTCCTGCCATCTAGGGGAAGAGTGGGAAAAATTTGTAATGGAAAGCTTTGTAAGGGTCAATGTTGAAAAATTACCCATATACTTGTTTTGCAAATAAAAAGCTTTAATAAAAAAAAGAAAGAAAGAAAGAAAGAAATACTTGGTTCTTCTTAGTGGTTCAGTGAACCAAAGCAATCCCAATAGATTTTGGACAGAAAATGCCATCTATATCCAGAAAAAGAACTACGGAGACTGAATATAAATCAACACATGCTATGCTCACTTCTTTTTTTTTTTTTTAACCTCTCCTATGGTTTTTCTCTTTCAATATGATTCATAAAGCAATGTGTATTAAAATAAATAATTTTTAAAAAGTATATATTTTAGAAGCAATGTAACAATAGATAAGAGCAATGAGAATGGTAGATATGCTAGTGAAGAGATGGATGTGAACACATAATGGCAGTGGACAAGAATTCAGCAACTGGCTGGATATGTGCAATGAAGTAGCATCAGTTAACTGGCATTAAAGATGATGAATTTGCTTAATACAGTGCCTGATGCACAGGATGTGTGGTAAACAAAATGGAAGACATCAGTAAGGTTACAAATTTGGGTAACTGTAAGGATGACAAAAATAGAAAAAGTTTGGAAGAGTGTTGGGGATTGAGGGGAAATGATACATAATCCAAGCCATTTTGCTAATTCTTCACTAAAAAGTAAAAAAGTAGGCAAAATAGCAACCACCAAGAGGTAACTGCTATAACCAAAAAGATCTGATACAGGGGACAGGGTGTGAGTATGCTGACGGAAAATTTGTAGCAATGACTTATACCACCATGAGGGTCTAAGAGCCAAAGGGAAGTTTTGGGGACCCTGCAAAGCCAGGAAGGCCAGCAGCTAGAAAAGGTAGAGTAGAGTGATAATGGACTAATGGGGAGTTCAGTAGTGTTGAAAAGAAGCTCCACCCACTAGGTAATCACAAAGATGGTTACCACTTCCAGAGTGTTTATCCCTTGGGGTTATAACAATCTCTTTGGGAGTCATGCCACAGCCCACTGAAGATATGAAGATCCTCTTAAGACCAGTGCTCTAAACAAATATTATGCAACAAATATTATGCTTATATCAGAAGTTCACCAACTCCTGAAGAGTGATTCAAGATAGAAATGTCACATCAGATGAAATTCAATATATAAGGCTAAAATCATTAGAATTTCCCTTCAGTCTCTATCTGTTCTAAATACCAGTGCTGATGGTCTCATCATCTGCTCCATTATAAGGTTAGGCAAGTACAAGACCTTGACATGGATCCTTAAATCTAATTAGAAATAGAGTTTTTTATTAAAAGCTGTCAGGTAAGCTAAAATTCTATAGAAATGCTTCCATTTTAAAGCTTAAGTAATCTGGCCACAGCAATCCTTACCCAACCAGACAAAAAGAATATTTTATATGTGGCACCCAAAAGATTTTGTCTTGTTAATGCCAATATCAAAAAGTCCCATAAAATACTACTTTTCATTAAGAAATTGCTTTTCCTATATATAGAGGAATTGCACATGTTTAACACATATATTGGATTACTTGCTATGTAGGTGGGAAAAGGAGGGAGAAAAAATTTGGAACACAACATTTTGCAAAGGTGAATGCTGAAAACTATCTTTGCAAATACTTTGAAAATAAAAAGCTATTATTTAAAAAAAAGAAATTACTTTTCCTATGTCACTTAAAATACAATAATTTCATCAATATGCAGATATATCAATATATATATTAATCTCTCTTGAGCTCCAGTTTCACATGACCATTTGCCTGCTTGACATCTTTAGCTTGGATGTCTTGATGTCCTTTCCATATGGCAAGTTAAATTCATTATGTTCAAAATGGAACTCATTATTTCCTGCTTCTAAATCCATTTACCTTTAAATATCATAGTTCAATTGATGACATTTCAATCTTTTCAAATCTAGCTAATTCTACTTCTACATACTTCTGATATCTGACTTCTTTCTCTATAGTCACAGTTATCCATCCTAGTTTCAAGTTATTGGATGTCACTAATAGATTCCTAATTGGTTTCTATTCCCTCTCAAATCAATCATCCACAAAGCTGCCAAAATTAGTTTCCAAGACACAGTGACTATATTACTCCCTCCCTCAAAAACTTTCAACCATTCTTTCTAAATTCAGGGATTAAATAAAAACACCTCTGTCTGCCATTTAAGGGTCTCCAAAATCTACTTATTCATTTTTCCTTACCTTCTCTTTCCAATCAGTTAGAGAAGAGGCTATTATGATATCACCAAATTTTCACTGGGCAAGTGGTATAGTGGATAAAGCCTAAGTCAGGAGGCAGAAAGATCTTCATTCAAATATAGCTTAAGACATTTCATTATATGTCCCTGAACAAGTTACTTAAAGTTCTGTTTGCTTCAATTTCCTCATCTACAAAATGGGGATAATAGGATCTCTCCCCCAAGGTCACAGTGAGGATCAAATGAAATGATAATTGTAAGTGATTAGCACATTGTCTGGCAAACAGTAAGTGCTAGTCACTATTATTAATGTGGCATAATGAATGAACTCAAAGAAAATAAATTCAAATTCCAACAACAATATCTGTTTGGGCAGACCACCTAACTTCTCTGGGTCTGTTTCCTTGTACTTTAAATAAAGAGGTTGTGTTTGATGATCTCCTATAGTACCTTCTATATTCAGCTTTAGGAAATAATCAAGGGGGAAGGTCATAGAATTAAAAGGGATTAGGAAAAATTTGCTATGGAAGGTGGGATTGTGGTTGGGACTTGAAGTCAGAAGGCAGAGATGAGGGAGAAATTTTGGCCATGGAGACAGTCAATGAAAATGACTCTTCTCTCAGCTAAAGTTCCTGAGAAAGCCACCTGTAATCCATGCCTTCACTTCTCTTCCTCTTTTTTAAACCCTAGGCAATCTGGGTTCCAACGTTATCATTTAACTGAAAATTTTTTCTCCTAAATTGGCAATGATGTCTAAATGCCAAATTAGATGGCCTTTTCTTGGTCTTCATCCTTCTTGACCTCTATGAAGTAAATATTAACTCCTTCAGAATATTCTCTTCTGGTTCTTGTCCTATCAATCTGATTCATTCCTCATTTTCCTTTGCTGGTTCTTGATCCATGTAATTGCTCACTAACTGTGATTGTTTTCCAAGGCACTGGCTCAAATTCCTTTTTCTTTTTGCTCTATATTGTGAACTTAATAGATTCCCAGGGCTCAATGATCTCTACAGCAGATGCCAGATCAGCCCTAGTCTCTCTCCTGAGTTACAAGTACTGTTGTGGTTCAGTAGTGCCAGTTGTGTCTGAATCTGTCACCCCATTTGGGGTTTTCTTGGCTAAAGGAGTAGCTTTCCATTTCCTTCTCCAGCTCATTTACAGATGAGGAAATGGCATCAAACATGGTCACAGATCTAGTAAATATTTGAGGCCAGATTTGAACTTAAAAAGACAAGTCTTTCTGATTTCCAGCCCAAAGCTCTTATCACAAGAACTGATTATCTCTTGGATCTTTCAAAGTCATTATGTCCAAAACAGGACTCATCTCTTCCCACCCCCAAAAATTCTCCCTCTTTCCAAACTTCCCTACTACTATTTAAAGCACTGCCATACTCCCAGTCATCTAGGCTTCAGTGTAATCCTTAATTCCTCACTATCTTATTCCACATATCCAATCCACTGCTAAATCTTGTTTCTATTTTCACAATATTTCTCCTATACATCTCCTCTCCATTCACAAAGCTAGAACTCTTAATTTGGGCCCTCATCACCTTTTGCCTGAAATACTGTTAAGATCTTGTGCTTCAGGTCTCTCATTCCAATTAATTCAGCCAAGTAACTTTTCTAAAGCACTGATTTCTAAAGAACAAAAATAAAGTCACCCCACCTCTATCATTATCGCCCCAATGAGCTCTAATGGCTTCCTATTAATAATCTCCGGAGTCAAATATAAAGTCCTCTGTCATTTAAAGTTTATCATTATCTGGCCTCTTCCTACCCTAGCATATATGCAGCAGTTTCTCAAAAATGGCACACCTATCTCTCAAACTTGGAAGGTTCACCTCCACCTTCAGTCTCCTTGGCTTCTTTATAGAACTTTCTGCAGGAGGATCTTCAGCACCTTCTTCCCCAGCAACTAGCACCTTCCTTCCACATTCTTACTGTTCAGAGGTTCAAAAGAGAAAAATGCTTTTAAGAACATCTATAGGTAAAGGTATGATACCCTATGCAGACAAAGGAAAGAAGACAAGGAAGGAAGGAAAGAAGGAAGAGAGGGAGGGAATCTTCCAACTGTAGTTTGTCCTTTGTTCTCAAAGAAGACCAAGAGCTCAGAGAAGTGATGTCATAACCCTCAAATGAATTAGGTTTCAGGAAGAGTGTCTATTTGGCTTTTAAAGGGCAGTCATGTGGCTCCAGGCTTCCTTTCCAGATTCATCACATACTCTTCCTTTTCTTAAGTGCTTCAACAAATCATTTCCTGGCATTCTCTCACATGTCATTTCACCTCCAGTTTCTGTGCTTTTGCACGGTAGTTATGCCATGGAAAGGACCTCCTCCTCACCTGTGCTTCTTAGAATCCCTAATCCTCTTCCAAGATCAGCTCACACCTCGTGCATATGCCCTACCGGATCCCCAGTGACCAGCACTTCCTTATGGCCCCTGCTGATATCACCTTTGTACAAATATTTGTACTTATGTTTCCTTAACAGAACAGAAGACAATTAATAAAATACCTGCTTATTGATACTCATTGTGAGACTATATTGCCCTGGATAAGTTTCCATGAATTCTAAATCTTTATACTCAGCTATATAATTGATCCTGGATAATTTCTTTTCTAGATATTTCTTTAAAGCATCCATGGATGATCCCTAGTTCTAGTATCATTAAATTTTTGGTGACTTTTATTTATGGGTATACCTCTTAGGGTAGCTGGATGGCACAAGGGACAGAGCCCCAGGCATGAAATCAGGAAGATGAGTTCAAATCTGGTTTCAACACACTCCCTAGCTGTTTGAGCCCATGCTATTAACTTTATTAGGCTCAATTTCTTCATATATAAAATGGAGAAGGAAATGACAAAGCAGCCCAGTAACAAAATCCCAAAACAGCTCACAAAAATTCACAGAACTTAAAACTGACAGAACGACAAAAAATACCTTTTAAGCTTTTGTTTTGTTTACCAGATTTGTGATTTCATCAGTATAGGATTCTAGGTGAGAAACTTCTACCAGTGTAAATTGTTCCCTTCTCTCAGATTTATAGTCTTAGTGAATTGTCTGAGACACTAAGGGATTAAATGATTTACCTAGGGTTCAGAGTCAGTACGTAGAAGATGAAAGATTTCAAAAAGGCTTGCCTCTAGAGATTAAAAGCTGCCCCTCACACGTTCCTTAATTTTGGAGATTTTAATCATCATATCTCTTATGTTTCTGTCTTTCCAGAATGAAAATCCCTTATCTTTTCAGTGTATTCTCCACTGATTTGATAACTCTCCTTTGGAGTTTCTCCAATTCTGTTATCTAAGGTTAAAAGGATCATATCTGGAAAATGAATTCAAGACTCATAGTTACATCATACAAGGATAAGATTAGGTTTTCCCTCTCTTCCCTCCCCCATAATACTCAAATACGCTCAATAACACTTTCACAAGAGTCAACTTAAGTTGGAAAATCAGAAATAGGTCGTTGTTAAAGAGGAAAAAAGACTGGACTGGCATTATTACAAGACTAATTGTTATCTAGTTACATGGGCAGATAAAATAGGGTTTCATATGGGTTATGAAACTGACAGCATTAGTACCTACCCTTAGGACTTCAAATTTTGATAAACTTAACAGCAAAGGAAAACAAATTTTTCAAGTGAAACAGCATAATGTGCCAAACAAGGAAAAGGAATTAAAAGATCAACTATTAGATATGCACCAGAGAAAAGATAAAGTTATGTGTCTATTTAGACACCTATACACGTGTAATTGTCTAAACTATTAGTGAAAAACAATTTTCTTCAGATGAAACATGATTACACCAAGCTAGAAAAAAGAACTCCAAGACATGTAGTCAACTATGAGATATGCATCACAAGAAAACGAAGTTGTGAAGCATTCCTGGACTGTGTATGTCCTCTACAGCAAAAGGGAAAAATGTAAAAATCTATGTCCAACAGAAGCCCTTCGGGCCATAAAATGAGGCCACAAGTCAGACCCTCAGGAGGGAGGATTCCCAGTCTGGAACTGAAACTCCCAAGGAGATGCCATAGTGGAAAGCAGTGAATAGTTTTTTGAGGGGAGGGGGAAGGGAAAGTACACTTTCTCTTCTTCCACTGCCCCCCCCCACCATACCCCAGGTGTAATATAAAGAAAATGCAAGCTGGAAGGAAGGGCGAGGACACATAGAACGGAACAATACAGTGTAGGATTTCCGAGGGAGATGGGGAGGAGATAGCCTGGAGAGTCGGTCAGGAGGAGGAAGGGTGGGAAGAGGGGAGAAGATGGGCGGGGGAAAGGGAAATCCTTTCCCCATTGGACGCCGCACAAGAGTGCACCTCCCCATCCAGCGTGGATGCGACTACAAAGGCAGCTCGGCCTGGGGAGAGGAATATTCCACTCCAGGAAAGAAAGGGGAGGTCGGAATGTTCCACACTGGAAACTCCAGGGGGAACACGATGGTGTCTCCCGAGCTCCTCAGCCGGCAGGGGAGGCCCCCGAGAATCTAGTACCGGCCCTTAACCCCCGCCGAACCCCTGACCCTCCCTCTCCCCAGCCTCGTTTTCAGTTCCTTTGGCGGCTACCGATATTGGAAGGGCAGAGGTCGGGCCAGGTTATACTCACAGGCTGTGCTGCACCGGGGTCCTGGTCCTGGTGCTCAGTATCCCTCCGTTCACAGTCCCACCCCCACCGCCGGCCAGAGACTAGGTGGCGAATTTGTGCGCACGCGCCCGCCCGCCCTTTGTCTACGCTACTTTGACGTGCCGCCCCGCCCCCCGCCCCCTTTCTTTCCAACTGAGGGCGCGCAGAGGGAGGGAGGGCGGTGCTGACGTCACCAACGCTGCCAGTGGGCGGTGCCGCCTTCCGAGCACTCTTACTGCAGCGTTAGATTAGAGCGGCATCGCCCCCTAGCGGGACAACTATTGGCTAGAGGGCGGTGATCTAGCTTGTAAGAGACTCGTGCTGGCCTCTGTCCAGACTCAAGTGGCGGCGGCGGCGGTTGGGAGCCGAGGCCTGGTCCCCTCCAGCCCCGTACGGGTCAATTATGAGCCCTCGCCCCTTCGGCCTGTATTTTTCTAAGAAGTTAGACCACTTCCCGCACAGCTCGTCAGGGGATGGAGTCCGGGCATGTAAAGAGGAAGCCGGGCCGGGGCGGGTCCCGGTCCTCACCTTTGCCTGGAACATAAGGTAGCCCTAAGCCAAATGTCGTCTTCTACAGAAAATCCTCATTCTTAAGCCATTCCTATTTGTCCTGCATAGAGAATGCTTTGCTTTTAGCCTTCCCGTGCTTCCCTCTTGGTATTTCACTATTCAGCTTTGGGATTCCCTGAATCGTTTAAATACTGATGACTTGAAGTCTTATTTATCCAGCTCTAATCTCTCTACTGACCTGTCTAATATCTCCAACTGCTTATAGATATCCAAACGTCTTAAACTCGGCATGTCTCAAACGAAAATCATTCTTTTTCTGGCTCCCCCAGCCCACCCCCTTCCAAACCTTCACTGTTACTGTCTAGGATTCCACCCTCTGGTCAGTACCCCAGGCAGACATCCTCATCTGACACTCTCTGTCCCAGTTGTCTGTTGCCAAGGGCTGTAGATTTCACTTTTGCAACACGACTCCCTTGGTAAGGCCACCGCTGCTTCGGATCCTCAGCTTCTCAGGTTTGGACTTCTACCTCAGCCCACTGCTTGCTTTACCTGCCCCAAGTCTCTGCCCACGCCAGTCCATCCTCCATTCGGCTACAAAATGATTTAACCAAAGCATCCCGTTTTCATCACCTCCAGGATGAAATATAAAAATCCTTTGGCATTCGAAGCCTTTCATAACCCCACCACGCCTCTCCAACCACCTGACTCCTTCATATTCTGAATGCTCGATCTACTACTTCATCCCTACCTGTTACTAGAGAAGAAAAACATGAATTGGGGAATTGCACACAGTGGCAAGGCAGACTTTCTATAGATACAGAATAAATATGAATAGCATTTTTGAGTCAGTTTTGAAACTCAATGAAAAGAACCAAGATATATGTAATAATTATTCAGAAAACATGATGCATCATTAGATAAAAAAAAAACTTGGTAAATGTATGCATCATTTAATCCTATCCTTATAATATACCAAATCATAGGGTTTTCTTCTCAAACTATGTTAAAAAGACCAAATCAGAGGGGGTGAATTTTATTATGTTCATAGTAAAATAGAAAACTGGAAGGGAAAATATGAATAAATATAGCATAGTTTATTAATTTCACCATACAGGATCTAAATATAAAATTTAGGTAGTATATTAAGTATTACATATGGCATGACTAGATGAAATCATATAAAATCCCACCTTTTGCAGGAATCCTTTCCCAATCTCCCTTAATTCTAAAACTTAATCTCTCTGGATGATTTCCTGTTACTCCTGTATGTAATTTGTCTTTCTAATTAAATTATAAACTTCTTGAGGCCAGAAACTGATTGGTTGATTTGGATTTTTTTTTTTTTTTTTTTTTTTTTTTTTGCTTTGTGTCCCCAGGTCTCCACACAGTGCCTGACATACTGTAGGTACTTAATACATGCATGGTCACTGAATAACAAATCTTTTTTAAGGTAATAAATTAATTGGATGTTTTTGAGCCAAGGGTGCAGTTGGCTTTTTCCATACAGTTTATTGGGATTGCCCTGGATTACTCAACTGCTGAGAAGAATCAAATCTTTGATGACTGTATTTCAACATAATTGTATTCCTATGTAATCTTATGAATTTTATGCATTTAAAAATAACAGCTGGGGGTAGCTAGCTGAAGGAGTGAATAGAGCATCAGCCCAGAAGTCAAGAGGACCTGAGTTCAAATGTGGCCCCAGACACTTAACACTTCTTGGCTGTGTTACCCTCAGCAAGTCACTTAACTTCAATTTCCTCAGCCAAAAAAAAAAAATATATATATATCATTCTGAGGTGTCACATAGATTTCATCAGACTTCCAAAAAGTTTCCTTGACACAAAAAAATTCTAAGAACCCTCTGTTAGATGTACTGATAAGCAATTAAAGGATTTTCAACAAAGAAGTGGCATGATCAAATAGACTTCTACTGAACTGTTATCTACTTGGATAATCTATTTCCACCTCAAACTCAACATGTCTTACACTGAAATTATCATCTTCCCCCAATTACGGGTAAACAATTTCATCTTTCTAACTTCTCTATTTTTTTGACCACCTTACAAATTTGCCTCAAAATCGGAATCATTTTTTACTTCTCTTTTCCTCCCAATATCATTAAACAGAACTTCCTCCCACAACTTCCTTTTTTCCCCTGATATGGTCATCACCCAAGCTCAGCCTGTTAACATGTCTATAGTATTACTAAACTATTATAACAGCATGGTACCTGGCCTCTGCCTCAAATCTCTTCATTCTGCTCCCAGATTAATCTTCCTAAAGAATAATTTTTCTCTAAATAATTAATCCTGAGTCATCTATTCCCTTGCTCACAAAACTAGTAATATCTCCAATATCCAAAAGCCAAGAGATAACCAGAGAAATGCCAGGCATATTCAGCTAATAGCACTTTCAGAGTGCTTCAGATTATTTGGGGAAAGTATTATATATCTAGGAGGCTATCTGTTATGAGAATGTATGTATGAAAGTTGCATAAAACTGCCACATATGTTGGTAACATTCATGGAGGGGGAAATTTATACTTCTGATACTATAGAGATACCCAACTTTTCTGGCAGTGCCATTACATTATTTTCTGCTTAGCCTTAATTTCTACTGGGTATCACATATTTCTCCCCCTGATGACCTTTTCTCACTTCTGCCACCTCTCTTTTCTATTGAGCTTCTTTTTATTTCTTCCTGTTGACTTAATACACAAAATTAAAGCTCTTACATTAGTTAAACTTGGAAAAGTTTTTCTAGAGTTCAAATAGGCCAAGATTTTTTTTACAAGAATTAAAGTACATTGGCATATTGCATGAATTGCCGCTCTAGAATAAATTATTTTTAAGAGGATAAATATGTATTTTCCATTTTAAGTAACATTTTCGTGGAAAGACAAAGTTGAGATGTGAAAGTAAGGGGCAGATTTAAATTATCCTTTCACAAAAAGCTAAATTTTTAAAAATTACATCTCCTTTAGGTAGAAGAATAGGTAGGGGCAAGAAAAATATCTCAAATTACCATAAAAGTAATGGCACAAGAAATAGAAGGGCACTTAGAATGCTTACATTCTCTTCCTTTTCTATCATTATTATGAAGACTAGAAAGCATCCTTTTCCCTATAGGCATTTTCTAATAGAGTATGTTCTTCAGTCATGTCCAACTTTTCTTGGCATTGGAGTTTTTCTTTGCAATACAACTTACAAAGTTTGAGAGACAGTTTCTAGGTAATTAATAAAAGGGTTGATCATTTGGCCATCTTTCGAACCAAAGGCACATCTTGACTGCTGCTTGACACTCATGCCCTTGGAATAATGTGTGTACCTGACCTGTGGCATTATGTCTTCTCTTACTCCCAGGTCACACCATTCTTGGTCAGTCTAGACAAAGGGTCTACCCAGCACTACCACCACCACCATTAACATTCTTACACTCATCCTCCACACCTGAGTAGAACTTAATGGGCTTCCCACTTGGGTGTGATCAGAATAAGACTGAGGAGAATGTTTATCCAAACTCTAAGGACAATGTCCTTCAGATGCTGACTTGACCTAGTAGAGAATGAAGCAATAAGAAGGGGAAAAAGCTAAATCTCCAGTAATTGGTTATTTAATAGTCATTTCTCTCAGCAAAGAAACTGAGGTGGTTTGTCATTTTCTTCTCCATGGATTAAGGCAAACAGGTTAATTAATTTACCAATGGTCACATAGCTAATATATCTCAGGTCACATTTGAACTCAGCACTTCCTGGCTCAGGCCTTGTGCTCTTTCCATTGGGCCACCTAGCTGCCTCTATTATTAAACTAAATAAATTTTTAAAGATTAAAACATCTGAAATTCACATACACACTTTAAAAAGAACCCTAAAATTCTGCAAGAGAACTGCCAGTGTCTTCCTAAAAGAAACTTCCCACCTTGAAATACCCACTCACACAAAAGCTAGGAAAGTGATTCCAGCTTTGTGAGGAAGATGAAAAGCACTTGAATTCTATGCCCCCTTAGTAAGTTCACTCGGGCATTTTATTGGTCTTACTGAAGCAACAGAAAAGATTGAAACCACTGGAAAGAAAACATGCCCTCATAGCCCAGACAGGGACAAGCCCTGCTAGTAGGAGGAAAAACCTCCAGGTGTGTGGCAAAGTAAACAGATGGCTTCTCTGTGGAGGCTCAAGGGGGAGACTCAGAAATATGCTCACTAACAGTGCACAGGAAGGCAGTCCGAGGGCTTCAGGTGGTAATTATAACCCTGGTTATTGTCCCAGTAAGTCTGTTGATTACACTGAAAGGAGAAGCAGAACTGTATGGTGCCATCTGGGCCTGGGGGACCGCTGGGCAGTGCCACCTGAAAAAAAAAGGTGTCTGTTTCATCTCGGAAAAGACGAGGCATATAAACACAGGGCAAATCAAAGTAAGAGGTCCAGGCATTGAAAGTGATGCGCATTTGCACAATCTTCTCGTATCCTAAATTGTGCACCTGAACTGTACCTTGCAAGAAGCGTCCCTGAATGGCACACTGTTCTAGGCACACCTTCTGGGTCTTCAGACACCTGAAGAAGCGATCGTAGTTAAGCAAGGGCTGAAGGAAACCAAGGGCATAGCTGGATACCTCCGTGGGGCGGGTTGGCACCAGTTGCAGCACTCTGCTCAGGGACGGCAGTTTCTCTTTAGGATTTATAACACCACAAGAAAAATTGCACACGGTGATCAGGGGCAGCCCCTTCACGTCAGCAAATACCACCCGTTTCTTCGGGTGCTGGCGCTGGGGCTGGCGGACCAAGCAGGAGCGGAGAGGCAGCTCAAGCAGTCGCTCTGCTTTGTAGGAGCTCAGGAACCCGTGGAGTGAATTGTAGCTCGGAGAGAGGCAGTCGGTGAGATCTATCCCAGGCATCCCTAGAAGGGAAAAAATCCAGGGGCAGAATTCTGCAAAAGATTGAAGTGAAGTAAAAGATAAATTAGCGGTGACTCCGGGAGAAGTCTTCAACTAGACAATCAGCCTTTCCCTCTCAGTCCCTTGGGGCTACGGAAAGCTCAAAGGGGGAGGCAGAAGAGGCTGGAGGTGCAACGTCCCACAGGGAAACAAGTCCAGAGCTCCCATGTGAGCCTTAAGGGAAAAGTACGCTAGCAACTACTCACTTAGCACAGCCGCAGACTTGGGTTGGGTGCCCTCAAGAGAAACGAGAGCCTTAACTCCTTGGGGCGTAAATCCTCGGGACTGCATTGTCCCCAAGGCTTAGTCGTTGTGACCCAATCAATACAGACAGCCAATCAAAACTCTCCGCTATTGTAATTAGCCAATCAATTAAAAGTGAACCACGTTTCTCCTTGGGGCTCTGCTAGTTCCGATAACTTCAGGCTGATTTTAACCTTGACCTTGCAGTCTGTTTTCAAATTTATCTGCCAGGTTACTTGCCCATAGGGTTTTCTTTTCCTGTTATTTCCTCTATTCAGACCACACAAGTCTTGTTTACTGGGCAAGAGACTGAGGGCTAAAGCAAAGATTGTGAAGATACTTTGTAAAATGCCATAAAAATATAAGATGCTTTATTGAATTTAATTATTCCTGCTTTTAGTTTATTTCTACAA
Source organism: Myrmecobius fasciatus (assembly GCA_023553655.1). Classification (NCBI taxonomy): domain Eukaryota; kingdom Metazoa; phylum Chordata; class Mammalia; order Dasyuromorphia; family Myrmecobiidae; genus Myrmecobius; species Myrmecobius fasciatus. The sequence goes on along the minus strand of JAJPUD010001265.1, from coordinate 100,051 downwards.
GTCAGTACCATTTAGTTGTGCTGTCAGTTTAATATGACCTCTAACATTTAAGGTTCAGTGCCTGTTAGAGCTGAGAGAACTTTCAATCAAACTTTATTTCAGAGTTTATTTTATTGAGAAAACTAAGGTCCATTCAGGCAAAATGACTTTCCTAAAGTGTCGGAATTAATGTCACAAGTGGAATTAAAACTTCTGACTTCTACTCCAGTGGGTTTTTTGGTTTTTGTTTTTTCTGGCACAATGGCATACTTTAGAAGTTTTTTAAGACCTTGTTTTTATCATTCCAGTGGAGATCAAGATCTGTCACTGATTTGCAATAACTAAGCATACAAAAAAAATTGATTTGTAAATAGGAATGCCAATTAATTTATACAAAGGGCAAGAGGGTAGCTATATTCTCCAGTGTTCAAGTTCTCCAGCAAACCATCTGCTTTTCCAGCATCAAAGAACATATCTGGAAAAGCCAGATAAATCAAGCAAAAGATTACTTAGTGATCATGGAATCACAAAGAAAATTCATTTTAGGAGACAATTTCTTTCAAAGAAATCTTTCCAGTAATTCATATTGCCCAATGTAAATTCTTTTGGGTAGTTACAGTGGATACAGAGCTGAGCTTGGAGTCAGACACTTAGCTGTGTGATCCTGAGCAAGTCACCTGACCTGTGTGTCCTTTTTGGTGGAGATGAATGTCCCGTCTTTTAGTGGGGCAGAAAAGTTGGTGAGAGGCAAAACTCCGTCCCTCCAGTCCAAATGAAATTAAGCTGAAAGGCTCAAAGACCCCTTGGTTACCTCAAAAGGTCAGATGACAGATGTCAGTAGAAAGATGACAGGGGTCTGCGGGATGTACAATGAGGGACCTGGTAGTTGCCGTCTCACTAGAAGGAAGAGATGGTGATTCTCATCTTATCCAAGCTAAGTGACTAGTCAAGTAGCCTAGAAAGATTCGGGGTGACTTGGACCTAGAGGAAGGGTGAATGAGGATGAGAAAGTGGAGGCCCAGAGAGACAAAGCAATTTGCTCATTATTAATAGTAAAGTTAGAATATGAGCTAGTTTCCCAGAGTATCACTGTCCAAGTTCTTTGTTTTAACACTATTTTAGAAAGTGATAAAATCTAAGATGAGGATGAACTAGATGAACCACTCCAGCTCTAGTTCTGGGATAATGTAATCTCATAGATAAAACTGGACCCAGAAGACCTGCTTTGAGTAAAGTCAGAATTTTAAAAGTCAATAAAAATTTAAGTGATCTTTTTAACACAAAATTCCCAATCCTCACTATAGTTTCCTCTATAGTTATCTTGCCCCTTTCCCCATCAGAGAGCCATTCCATATAACAAATTATAATTTTATAGTTTTTATTAAAGAGGAAAGAAATGATTAATACATTGAAAAAATTCTGAAAATATGTGCAATGTTCAACACATACACATCTTTGCAGAGGTAGGACAGCATTGTTTTCTCATAACTTTTTGAACCATGCTTATTCTTTATAATTTTGCAACATTCACTTTTTAATTTTGTTGATAGTTTAATCATATTTACATTATGGCCATTTTAGGTGTGTGTATGTCTGTCTGTCTGTCTTCTTGGCTCTGCCAACTTGATTTTGCATTAGTTCATGCAGATCTACCTATGCTTCTCTGTATTCATCACATCCATCGTTTTCTAATATTTTCCATTATATTCATATACCACACTTTATTTATTTATTTATTTATTTATTTTCCATTATATTCATATACCACACCAGTTGATGGGCATCACTTTATGTTAAGGGTCACTGACTTTTTCAATTAATCAATCAGAGACTTAGGAAAGGCAAAAAGGAATTTATTCATAATTTCTCTTGAGAAAGAGTACATACTCTCTTGACACACAAAGCATGGTTTGAGAGACACAAGGGACAGTCCCTTTTTATTCCCTAATGTGAGCTCCCCACCCCAGCCCCCAGGCTCCCTTCCCCAGTTGGCTGGGGTTTCTAAAAATGGGCGGTATCAAATGCCTAATGGGCAGGACGTTTCACATTCAATCCAGTCCCTGCCCTCAAAGAGCTTCTATTCTAGAAAGGAAAGATAACAATGGAAAGTTGGGGACAAAGAAAAGATTCTTTTCAAATCTCAGGTCTCCTCTGCTGATTACAAAACCCAGTCCCTGGCTTACATTCTTACATTCTTTTGGAGGAAATAACCTCCACTCCAGACCACCTCAAATGTCCCCATGGGCTTCAATCCTCCAATTCAAGTTCCATTTCTCCGATTCAACCTTCACATCTGTGGAAATCAAACAAATGCCCATCCATTTCTCACAACTTTGTTTCTAATTCTTTGCTAAAACAAAAAGTGAGGCTGTGATGTGTATAGAGAGACTTTCTATCAGTGACCACCTTGGATTTAGGCCTAGTATCAGAATCTCTTGAGTCAAATGATGTAGACATTTTAGTTGCTTTATTTGTGTAATTTGTGCAGCTTTACAAAATAGCTGTATTGATAAAAAACTATCTACAATGAACTAGTGTACCAATCTTCTCACAACTCTAGAATTAACTATTCCCTTCTTTTGATATCTTCACCAATTTAGAGGATATGAGGTGTAATCACAGAGTTTAATTTGCATTTCTCTTATTTGTATTTGTATTTCCCTCATTATTTGTATTTAATTTGTATTTTCCTTATTAGCAATTTGGAATATATATATGTATATATATGTATTTTTTAAATAATAGTCTTTTATTTTTCCAAATGCATGCAAGGATAGTTTTCAATATTCACCTTCGCAAAGCCTTGTACTCCAATTTCTTCTCCCTCCCTTCCACTTCCCTCCCTTTGACAGCAAGCAATCCACTTCAATTCTTCCAAACATATTTTTATATTCATTATGCTGAACAAAAAAAATAAGATCAAAAGGGAAATAAAATGAGAAAGGGAAAAACAACAACAACACTGATGTGTGATCTATGATGTGGAATTTGGCACCAAATGATGTGGTTTGAGGACCAAAATGATGCAGCTGATATAGATACCAGATGATAGCAGGCACCAAAAGTTGGGGTTCAGTCATGTGAAGAATTCACAGTGGCCATTCTCTTTGACAAAAGGTAGATTTATTTAGGAGAATAGGTCACAGACAAAATGAAGGGATACAGACACCAGGAATGGTAAATATGAAATAAAGTTGGGAGAGCATATGAACAACATAGCACCCCAAAAGAGTTAGCTAGCTATGAGAAGTGGGGTTGGGAAGCATAATGTGGAATTAGGGGAGATACCACCTAGTATGAAAGAAGGGGAAGGGGAAAGACTCCTTGAGGCACAGTGCTCTGGTGGGCTGACCCAAAAGACGATAACAGCCATGACATGGTCCACACACAGATTTTATAGGGAAAATTTACTGGGATTTCTGATGGGGTATGGTAAGGTGAGATTGCTGGAGACCTCTCCCAAGGGTGGGTCCCAGGGGTTTGACATAATTTGGATTTCAGACTGGACCATCCTCCCCTGAGGGTAGGACCTTGGAGCTAAACTGATCTCTATCAGAGTTACTCCCTACCTGCAATTTTTTTTTTGTTTGTTTTTGGTTTTTTTTTTCTTTTTATAAAGCTTTTTATTTACAAAACATATGAGTGACCTTTCAACATTGACCTTTGCAAAAACTTTTTTTTTCCCAAGCTTTTCCCCTCCTTCCCCCCACCCCCCACCCCTAGATGACAGGTAATCTAATACATGCTAAATAGGATAAATTATATGACAAATACATGTATACATATCTATACAGTTATCTTACTGCACAAGAAACATCAGATCTAGAAAGAGAAGAAGGAAAAAACAACCTAAGAAGGAAAACAAAATGCATGGAAATATTCACAGAAAGCGTTAAAATGCTGTGTGGTGGTTCACTCTCAGTTCCCACAGGCCTCTCTCTGGATGTATATGACTATCTTCATCGCAGAACAACTGGTTTGAATCACATCATTGTTGAAGAGAACCATGTCCATCAAAATTGATCATCGTATAGTCTTGTTGCTGTGTATAATGTTCTCCTGGTTCTGCTGATTTCACTCAGCATCAGTTCATGTAAGTCTCTCCAACCCTCTCTGAAATCCTCCTGTTGGTCATTTCTTACAGAACAATAATATTCCATAACATTCATATACCATAATTTATTCAGCCATTCTCCAATTGATGGGCATCTTTTCAATTTCCAGTTTCTTGCCACTACAAAAAGGGCTGCCACAAACATTTTTGCACATGTGGGTCCCTTTCCCTCCTTTAAAATCTCTTTGGGATATAGGCCCAGTAGAAACACTGCTGGGTCAAAGGGTATGCACTGTTTGATAACTTTTTGAGCATAGCTCCAAATTGCTCTCCAGAATGGTTGGATCCGTTCACAGTTCCACCAACAATGTATCAGCGTCCCATTTTTCCCACATCCCCTCCAACAGTTATCATTATAATTTCCTGTCATTTTAGCCAATCTGACAGGTGTGTAGTGGTATCTCAGAATTGTCTTAATTTGCATTTCTCTGATCAATAGTGACTTGGAGCACCTTTTCATGTGACCCGAAATAGTTTCAATTTCTTCATCTGAAAATTGTCTGTTCATATCTTTTGACCATTTATCCATTGGAGAATGGCTTGAATTCTTATATATTTGAGTCAATTCTCTATATATTTTAGAAATGAGGCCTTTATCAGAACCTTTGGATGTAAAAATATTTTCCCAGTTTAC
>JAJPUD010001265.1:17734-90324 GCA_023553655.1 Myrmecobius fasciatus | reverse complement strand
GTGAAAATACTATGCTTTGAACTACATTCAATCTTCAATATCCATGGTTCCTCTCTCTGCATGTGGATGGCTCTTTCCATCAAAGTCTGCTGGAACTGCTTTGAATCACCTCATTATTGAAAAGAGCCAAGTCCATCACAATTGATCATAGCACATCTTGTTGTTGCTATGTACAATGTTCTCTTGATTCTACTCACTTCACTTAGCATCAGTTCATGTAAATCTTTCCAGGCTTTTCTGAAATCAGCTTTCTTGTAATTTTTTACAGAACAATAATATTCTATTACATTCATATACCTTACCTTATTCAGCCATTCTCCATCTGATGAGTATATATTCAATTTCAAGTGCCTTGCCACTACAAAAAAAGGATTGCTACAAATATTTTTGCACATGTGAGTCATTTTTCCTTTTTTTATGATCTCTTTGGGATACAGACCCAGTAGAATCACTACTGGATCAAAGGGTATGCACAGTTTGATAGTCTTGTGGGCATAGTTCCAATGGTTGAATCAATTCATAACTCCACCCACAATGTATTAATGTCCCAGTTTTCCCACATCCCCTCATTATTTTTTCCTGTCATTCTTAAACCAGTCTAAGATGTGTGAAGTAGTTCCAGAGTTGTCTTGATTTGCATCTCTAATCAATAGTGATTTAAAGCATGAAACATTCTTTTAAAAATTATTTTATTCCCCAAGATACATATAAAGGTAATTTTTAACATTCATTTAAAAAATATTGAGTTCCAAATATTTTCCCCCTCCCCAAGACAACAATTTGATATAGATTATACATGTTCAGTCATACAAATATATTAACATATTAGTTATGTTGTGAAAGAAAACATAAACCCCAAAGGGGGAAAACATGGAAAAAAAATACAGAAAGTGAAAAATAGTATGTTTTGATTTGTATTCAGACTCTATCAGTTCTTTCTTTGGATGTGATTAGCATTTTTCATCTGGAGGCCTTTGGAATTGTCTCTGATCCATGTATTGCTGAGAATACCTAAATTATTCACAGTTGATCATCATACAGTTTTGCTCTTACTATATATAATATCTGCTCAATTCACATTTCATATGTCTTTCCAAGTTTTTCCTGAAATCAGCCTGTGCATCATTTCATTTAGTAAAGTAATATTCCATTACAGCCATACACCACAGCTTGTTGAGCCATTCCTCAATTGATGGATATTCTCTCAATTTATTTGGAATGTTTTTTCAGATTGTTGTTAATAGTTTGCATTTCTCCTTTGGAGAATTTTTTATTTATATTCATTGTTGTTCGGTTGTTTTTTGTTTGTGTCCAGCTCTTTGTGATCTCATTTAGGGTTTTCTTGACAGAAATACTCCAGTAGTTTGCCATTTACTTCTCTAGCTTATTTTACAGATGTGGAAAATGAGGCAAATAGGATTAAGTAACTTACCCAGGGTCACATAGCTAAGAAGTATCTGAGGCCAGATTTGAACTCAGGAAGATGAGTTTTCCTGACTCCTGGTTTGGCATTTTATTCTCTGAACCACATAGATTCCCCACATCCTTTGACTATATAACTATTGAGGAACAGTTTTTAGTTCTATACAAATGTTAACTGTTTATATAATTTGAATATACTAAGCTTTCATTAGAGACATTTTGTACAATTTTTTTCCCTATTCAACTGTTTTTCTACTTGGGGTGCATTACTTTTGTTTGTAAAGATTTTTCATTTCTTATAATCATGTACCAAGATCTTTTCAACAGCTCTACTTAGTAGAAAATTATTTTTCCCCCACAGAGACAAAACCTGCACCTCTGCACATTTTATCCACTTCTTCTAATTACTCTATAAAGCAATTAGAAAGGTTCTAATATGTCTTTTATATGACAGCCCTTCAACTAAAACCACAGTATCATTTCTACCCAAGTCTGGATTAAGTACCTTCTGTTGTTCAATTTATCCTTATATAGCATGGTCTCTATTCCCTTCACTACAGAGACATGAATTACATTGACTATTGAGGTATCTTCCAGCTTTAAATTCTATGATTATAGTCATACTGTATGTACTCCAATTTTTCTTTTTTTTTCTTTTTTGCTGAGGCAATTGGAGTTAAGTGACTTGCCCAGGGTCACACAGCTAGGAAGTGTTAAGTGTCTGAGATCACATTTGAACTCAGTCCTCTGGACTTTCAGTGCTGGTACTCTATCCACTGCACCACCTAACTGCCGCAATTTTTCAAAATTTTTAATAAAATGTGGTGCCTATGATTAAATAAAAGCCTTCAGACATAGCTATTTTTCCACTCTTTTTCTGGCTTATTTCTTAGTCTACATAAAGAATAATCCATGTCTCATATTTATAAGAATTCAAGCCATTCTCCAATCGATAAATGGTCAAAGGATATGACAGACAATTTACAGATGATGAAATTAAAACAATTTCTAGTCATATGAAAAGGTGCTCCAAATCACTATTGATCAGAGAAATGCAAATTAAGACAACTCTGAGGTACCACTACATACCTGTCAGATTGGCTAAAATGACAGGAAAAGATAATGATGAATGTTGGAAGGGATGTGGGAAAACTGGGACACTGATACATTGTTGGTGGAACTGTGAACGGATCCAACCATTCTGGAGAGTAATTTGGAGCTATGCTCAAAAAGTTATCAAACTGTACATACCCTTTGACCCAGCAGTGTTTCTATAGGGCTTATATCCCAAAGAAATCATAAAGGAAGGAAAGGGCCCCACATGTGCAAGAATGTTTGTGGCAGCCCTTTTTGTAATGGCTAGAAACTGGGAACTGAATAGATGCCCTTCAATTGGAGAGTGGCTGAATAAATTATGGTATATGAATGTTAGGGAATATTATTGTTCCGTAAGAAATGACCAGCAGGATGATTTCAGAGAGGCCTGGAGAGACTTGCATGGACTGATGCTGAGTGAAATCAGCAGAACCAGGAGATCATTATACATGGCAACAACAATACTATATGAGGATCAGTTCTTAATGGACATGGCTCTCTACAACAATGAAATGTTTCAAATTAGTTCCAATTGTTTAGTGAAGAAAGTCATATACAACCAGAGAGGGATATGAAATGTGGACCACAACATAACATTTTCATGCTCTCTATTGATGTTTCCTTGCATTGTTTTTCCTTTCTCTAATTTTTTTTTTCTTGTAGACACGATTGTTCTTGCACAGAAAGATAAGTGTGGAAATAGACATACATATATTCGATTTGTCAAGTATTTTAACACAATTAACATGTAATGGACTTCCTGCCATCTGGGGGGGGGGGACTGGGGGAAAATTTGTAATAGAAAGCTTTGTAAGGGTTAATGTTGAGAATTACCCATACATATGTTTTGCAAATAAAAAGCTTTAATAGAGAAAAAAAAAGAAAGAATAATTCAAACCTGTGACAATTATTGCCTAGGAGGCTAGTGATCTCTTCTCAACCTTTTCTTTATTACTCTGAGCAAATCACTTAATTTTTAATTCTCAGGTTCCTTATTTGCAAAATAGGGCAGTTGTACTAAATGATCTTTGAGGTCCTTTTCAACTATAAGTCTATGATTGTAGTCTAAATTGCCATTACACAACAGGATCTATTCTCCATCCTTTTATTCATTCATTCAAGAAACATGCAATTCCCTACTCTGTGATCTTTATGACTGTTCTGTAAAATAGTAAATTTACTGTTACAGAACAGTAATTCTGTAAAACATCTTCAATTTCTATTTTTTAAAGTGTGGTAATTCAGACTTGAGAGAATAATCTAATAAAGACTCATGTGTAAGATGAAAATGATTTATAACTCCTGGATGTTATACTATTTTAACATCTTATGCTATCATCTGTTTTTTTTGTTGTTGTTTGTTTATTTTTGTTTTTTAATAACAACTCATCAATAATTCCCATGCAACTTGTGGTCTTTTTCTTTTGTGACAATATTGAATTTTGTGAATTTTGAAGTCTCAGTGGATAGAGCACTGGGCCTATCAGGAAGACCTGAGTTCAAATCTAGTCTCAGACACTTACTGGCTGTGTGATCCTAATCTACTGGAGAAGGAAATGACAAACCATGCTAGTACATTTGCCAAGAAAGTCTGCTGGCCAGTATTGGCATGCTATGGTCCATAGGACCACAAAGAGTTAGGACTGAATGACTGGACACACAGCCACTATTAGTGGTTGTCAGTGTAAATATGGGACAGAATAAAAAGCCTTAGTGAAATTAGGCCACTTAGAAGGAAAGTAATAGATGTTTCCCAACATGTCATCACAGTAGTTGAATTGGTTTGGTACAATTTGCTTAACTCAAAGACATGTTGATTACTATCCAGTACCTTAAGCTTTTAGAAGTAATTGCAAATTGATTAATGATTTTTTCCCCTAGCTTCTTTTTAATATCTCATGTGGAAGTGACCTGTCTATATTTTCTAAGGTCAAGAGACTGATCATATTTCATTTTTAAAAGATGGGCAGATCTGCCTTGCTCCAATTTGTAGTAACTTTATTAGTTCATAATTTATCAGAATTAATGGGTAATGGCATAGCTACATATACAGTGATCTCATATTAAATAACGATGTCTTATTTGCCATCACTGTGATTAAATCCACAACTAAGAATAATGTGTTGAAGGGCATAGGATTCTACAGATACAATATAACTTGTATAACAGTTATACTAATATATAGGACACATACTAAAACAGTTGGTTTATTGTTGAAAATTACTGTGGTAGAGTGGAAATAGAAGTAGAGATGAGTCAGGACTTCTGGGTTCAGGCCAGAACTCTGCCACTAACTAACTATCTGTGTAACCTTAGTGAATCATTTGGCCTTAGTTTATGAATCTTTACAGATTCATGAAAATATTGTATCTCTAAGGTCTCCACCAATTATATGTATAGTTCTCATTCCAGCTAATACCCTACCTTCTACAGGATGCCTTTCCTGATTTCTTTTACTACTAATGTCCTCTGTTGATTAGCCCTGATTTATTCTAAATGATGAGGTCTTCAATGTTGGATGTGGTTAGCAGAAACTGAAGAATTGATCCTTGAGGCAAGCAGGTAGAAGGCACTAATAGAGATTAGTTTAGCTCCATGGTCTCACCCTCTGGGAAGGTCATCCAGTCTGAAATCCAAGTCATGTCTATGAAGTTAAATTTTCCCTTAAAAAACTACTTATGGGTCATGACTGCACTGCTGCCTTCCTTTAAGTCAGTTTGCAGGCACTCTGGTGTCTTTCTTTTTACTCATGTCATATAGTCTCTCCTAACCACACCATGCCTTGTGGTGTCTCAATCCCACCTCTCCTCCTTAGAGCTAACTCTTTTAAGGTACTAAGGCCTTTTCAGGATTTAGCTTGCCAATTTAGGACATGCCCAACCTCATGGGGTGTTTCCTTTCTCCTGGTCAATTCCAAGTTCCACTAAGGAACTTGCCCTATTTTGTCATTAATTATTAAAATCCCTTTCTATACTCTCCCAGCTCTTTTTCATATTTATCATTCCTGGTGTCTATTGTATCCCTTTATTTTGTCTGTAACCTATTCTCCTAAATACATTTATCTTTTGCCAAAGAGGATCAAATCCCAACTTTTGGTGCTTACCATCATCTGGTGTCTACATCACTCCACATCCTCTCTTTCTTTCTCTTTCTCTCTCTATATATGTATGTGTGTGTGTGTGTAAAATATATCTTATTTTTACGTACATAGTTGTTTTACATACATGTTGTACATTTTACATGCATGTTGTCTTGCTTATCAGACTTGAATTTCTTGAAAAAGGACATTTTTTAAAAAACATTTTTCACATGATTTCACCATTCTTCAACCATTCTTTATAGTAAGTTTAACATAATACCTGGCATATAGTAGGTACTTAATAAATATTTACCGACTGATTTTCTATAGTCTTATATAATTCATTAAATAATTCTCTAGTGCACTGAACTCAGGCCCTCTTAATATGGTTGTCTTGAATTTTTCTAGGAACTCTTTTAAGTCTCAGTTTTCTTATCTACAAAGTAAGGGTATCTCCAAGATTCCGTGGAGCTCTAAAGTTTATTATTCTATGAGCTATCTTTATTTTAATTTGGTCTTTTATCTATTAAGTCACATCTTAGAGAGTTAAGAGGGTTGTTTGGGTTTTTTTGGGAAGATATTAAAATCCTACCTCAAGACCATTGTTTTTCTTATCAAGAAAATGAATTTTTCTCTAATCCACCTTTGAATTTTTTTTAAAAATCACACTTGTAGCATTCTTATATAATTTCTTCATATACCTTCCCTATTTGCCTTTTAACTCAAAAATTTTTTGGGTTTAGCCAACTTTTATCTCTCCTTACCCTCTGGCTTTTCAATGCTTTCAAAGTTTATTCACATCCAAAAACAGTAATAGCCATTATTTATATAGCATTTTTAAATTTATAGAGCTTCACATATATTTCATTTATTTAAGTTCACAACAATTCTAGGAGGTAGGTAATTATTATCACAATAATGCAGATGAAGAAAATGAATCCCAGAGACTAAGTTACTTGTCCCTGGTCATAGGCTTTTTTTACCTAGTCTTATCCTGATAAAATTGACTTTCTTAACATTCATTTTTTTAATCTTGTTCATGTCTCTCCTTACTTTTAGAATCTTTAGTTAAATAATTTCTGATTACTTTCCCTAAAATTAATCTTTATTTCCCTTTTTAGTTGAAACCAAATCTCCAAAGTTATGGGCCATAGTTCATTCCATTGTCTCAGATACAGCCCAGAAATGTGCTTTGTAATCTGTGCCTTGTGGAATTGCTTCTAGAAGAGATCTACATAGTTAAAAGTCCTCTGTTACATGATCCTAATCCTAAATTTTTTTTTTTTTTGGCAAATCAACTCCAATAATGCTACATTAAACTACTAAAGAGATTCGCTCTCAAATTTCTCTGAAACCTAAGGCATTCTAGCTAAATGTGAATCACAGGAAAATAGAGCTAAAAGAGATTTTCAGAGATTAATGTGAACTATTTTCTCCTGTCAGAAAGCTGTCCATCTGGCTATTATCAATATATATATAACCAATACTCAGGCTGTTGAGTTTGGGAAGGGGACCCCCAAAAGTTTGGGGTCACAGACAGGTGTTGCAAGGTGTCTGAAAAGAATTTGCAGGCTTGAACCCATTCCAAGTAAAGGAGCAAATTTTATTGTAACACTATTACAAGCAGGCTGGATTTCAAAAGAAATTAGCAAAGAAACAGAAGCAAGGAGACTCTTTATCCAGCTTTTTATCATAGACATGCTAATTCTATGGCTCATAGATAGAGTGGAGGAGTGGTCTCCAGAATTTGGTTATCACTGACCAAGAGATTATCTTATCTGACAGTGGACAATGAACTAAGGAATGCTCTATTCACTATTGTCTCAGGAGTTTGATCTGTGAGACTATCCTGAGGCCAGAAGCTATCCTGCTGAATCAGACAGATTGTCAGAACAATGGCATCCTTAGGTTGGAGGGGGCAAAGCCAGAGGACTTTGGAATCAGAACAGAACAGAACCAGAACAGAAGCCCCCCAAAATCATCACTATATTTCCTTAGAAGCTATACTCTTTCAAGGCTATACCATTTGTATGTTCATCAAACCGATGTGGCTTTTGAGATATTAGCATATCTGTAGACAAGTCCAAGACTCTGCAAGTGCATTCCATCTGGCTTCTGGATCCTTCTGAGTTCTCACCTTTACTTAAGGGGTTTTCCTGAGAAACTTCCAAGGCTACATTTCCTCAAAAAGATCTACTCATGATGATCTTTGCTAAATTCTCTTCAGGACTAAGCTCACTAAGAGGTATTCTCTTTCTCTCCTCACAGTGACTTCCCTTAATGGTGTCTTTCTTCTTACTCTAGCTAACTCTGGTTAGTCTGCTAAGCTCCTCTATGAATCTAATCTGCCAGTCAATAGCATATCTAGACCTCATGGCACATTATTTGAATGAATTCTTCCAAATTCCCTTCCTATCTATAAGCTCTCCCAGCTTTATTTCATATTTGCCACCTATTTTACCTCTTACTTTTGTTTGTAACCTTTTTCCCTAAAAACTTTCCTTTTGGCAAAAGAAAATGGCCATTGTGAATTTGTCACGAGTTTATTTTGAAGTAGGTATTGCTACCCTGACCTCATCAGATATCATCTAGCATAGTTTTCCAGTGTGTGACTTATCCACTTCATTCATTCACTTAACAGCAACTTGTGATTCCTTTTTTGAAAATTTTTGAGTTTGGCGATTCAACTATCCACATTATGATACATTTCACTGTTGGTTGGTTGTTTTATTTTTTTTTTTTTTCTATCTTAGAAGAGTAAACTTTTGACCAGACATAATTTTTCTTATGTTCAGTTCCTTTCTTTTGGAATCTCGTGAAAATGAATTTATCAGCATTTGTTTCAAAAACTCAAGTTCTTCCTCTCCCACCTCAATAGTATTTTTTTCCCAATTACTTATAAAGATAGTTTTCAACATTCACTTTTTTTTCCCCCTGAGTCAATTGGGGTTAAGTGACTTGCCCAGAGTCACACAGCTAGGAAGTATTAAGTGTCTGAGGTCAAATTTGAACTCAGGTACTCTTGACTTCAGGAGTGGTGCTCTATCCACTGTGCCACCTAGTTGCCCTCAACACTCACTTTATTCACCCATTCCATATATTGAAAGGCTTGTGTCCTGCCATTGACCCTAGCTGGTTTGGGACAGTTTAACCCTAGGCCCCTTTGTCAGGAATTTTGTTGTTTAGCCAGTTTCTTGAATCACAGTGATTGGTTGGAGATATTTCACCTCTCCCTTCTTTCTGTTTTCATAATATCTGTGAAGAGAATGTGAACTGTCTTATTAGAAAAACAACTGGAAGAGAAAAAAAAAATCTCTTAATCATCATTGGAAAGAGAAACCAGAATGAAAAGTTACAGGAACATCAAAGTCAAATTTCAAAGTTCCCAGGTTAAGGAGAAAATACTATAAGTAAAAGGAAAAAGGAATTTCAATACCTTGAATCTTCAATCAGGATCATACAAGACCCAGGCATCTTCTACAATAAAATACCAAAGATCTTAAAACATTTTATTTCAAAGACCAAAAGAGGTTCGGTTGTATCAAAAATGACTTAGCCAGCAGAATTAAGTATAATAAATCCTGAATGGAAAAAAAAATAATAATTCAATGAACTGAAAGATTTTCAGGTATTTGTGACAAAAAGACCAAAATTCAATGGAAAATTTGAAATTTAAAATTCGGGAGAAACATACAGTAAACATTTTTATAAAGGTCCTCAATAAAATCAATCTCTTTAATTATTACATATGAAAATACTGTCAGCACTCTTAAGACTGTCATTATTACTTGGGTAGTTTGAAAGAAAGATTCATGCTGAGCTGAGTGTGATAGGTTGATTCTAGAAATTGGGCATAGACCAATATCTTAAACAATGTACAAAAGATGAGGTCAAAATGGATACATGACCTAGATATGAAGGGAGATATCACCAGAAAGTTAAAAGAATATGGAACATATTTATTAGATTGATGGGATAGGAGAACAATTTTATGAACAAACAAGAGATGGAAAGCATTGTGAGGTATAAAATAGATAATTTCAATCATATTACATTAAAAACTAGATAGGGAGAGGTAAAAAAGAAAATTATTTTATACAAATGAGGTGTGAAAGGAAGGGTTGATATAGAAGCAAATGTAGGTGAAAAGCTGATAGTGCTGGAACCTTGCTCTCATTGGAATTGAGTTAAAGAGGTAAAAACATATCTAGGAGGACATAAAATCACTAAATTTATTAAGAAATGATAAGAGGGTAAGGGAATTGGACAAGGAGTGGGGACTTTTTTTTTTTTTGGCTGCAACAATTGGGATTGTATAAATGAATTATGAGAGTGGGGGGGGAGAGTAAGGATTAAGAAATTAGATTAAGGTGGATTAAGGAAGAGGAGAGCAAAGTAGTGGTTAGAAATAAATTAGATTGAAGAAGGAAAGGATAAACAAGGTGAGGATAGGGAAAATATGATGGTAGGAAAATACTTATCTTATAATTACAACTTTGAATATGAATGTAATGAATTTACCAATAAAAGGAAACATATAGAAGAATGAGTTACAAATTAGAGTAACAATATGTTGTTTACAAGAAAAACAATTAAAAATGACATATATACAAATACATATATACATATACATATACAAAGCTAAAATTTATTATGCTTCAGCTGATATAAAAAAAGCAGGGGTGATTTCAGACAAAGTTAAAGCTAAAATAGATTTAACAAAAGAGATTGTTAAAATGGGCTCCATAATGACTTTACTATAAGTTGGAACTTCCTTTCTTCACAGGGGAACAGGACAGTGGAGTCATACAACAACCAGCCAATCTGAAGGATTTCTGAGGCTCAGAGTTGTTTGACATATTAGTGATCCTAGGTTAAAATCTAGCAAAATTCACTGATGCCTTTAGGAGCCACAGACCACAGCACTAGCCATGACCAGTTCAAGTAAAATTTTGAGCAGAAACTGCAGACTCAGGATATAGTAGGATATAAAATAAACCCACATATATCAATATTTTTAAATATCTCCAACTAAACCATGCAAGAAGAGATAGCAAGAGATACCCCATTTAAAGTAGCTTTAGACAGGACAAAATTCCCCAAACTGACCCAGGAACTATATGAACATAATTATAAAATATCCTTAATATAATAAAGTCATATTTAAATTATTGGAGAAATATTTATTGTTCATGGGTAGGCAAAGTCAATATAATAAAAATGACAATTTTATCTAATCTATTCAATGTCATTACAATTAAATTACTAAAAAAATTTTAGTGAGAAAAAAATGACAATTCATTTGGAAGAACAAAAAGTCAAGAATTTAAAAGAAACTAATGGAAAAAAATGTAAAGGAAGGAGATTCAACAGTATCAGACCTCAAACTATAAGACAGCAAGTATAAAAACTATCTGGTACTGGAATAAGAAAAAGGTAATTCATGGAACAGAGTAGACATACAACACACAGCAGTAAAGAACTAAAATAACCTTGTATTTGACAAATGTAAAGATTTAAATTTGGGAGAATAATTCATTATTTGGTAAAAATTGTTGGGAAAGCTAGAAAGCAGTTGGGCAGAAATTGGACATAGACCAATATCTTAAACAATGTACAAAAGATGAGGTCAAAATGGATACATGACCTAGATATAAAGGGAGATATCACCAGAAAGTTAAAAGAATATGGAACATATTTATCAGATTGATGGGATAGGAGAACAATTTTATGAACAAACAAGAGATGGAAAGCACTGTGAGGTAAAAAATAGATAATTTCAATCATATTACATTAAAAAGTTCATATACTAATAAAACCAATGTAGCAAAGATTAGAAGGAAATCAGAAAATTGGGGGAAATTTTCATAGATAAAAGTCTCATTTCTCAAATATATAAAAATCTTTGTGAAATGTATAAGACTTCATATCATTCCTCAATTGATAAATAGCCAAAGGATATGACAAGCAGGCTTTTGATGAGGAAATCAAAACTACATAGTCATAAGAAAAAATGCTGTAAATCATTATTGATAATCCAAATTAAATCAACTTTGAGATATCATCTTACCCTTATCAGTTTGGCTAAAATGATAGATGCCCTTCAGCTGGGGAATGGTTAAGCAATTTGTGGTTTTTGACTGATGGAATACTATACTGTGCTATGAGAAATGATGAGCTCAATTATTTTAGAAAAACAAGACTTGAAGCTATGAAGAGAGATGCTATCTACTTCCAGAAAAAAATAACTGATAAGTGAAAATATATATAGTATGCTCTTAGATATATGTGTGTAGGGTATGTGAGTATTGATGCTTAATTGTAGCCTTCTCTAGGGCATGGTGGATAGAGGAGAAAAAAGGGCATAGAAGAGAATAAAAGAAAACTTAGAAGCATAGAAAAATTGGATAGCTTTGAAAACAATATGTAGCATTTATTACATGGTTTTCCAGAAAGAAATTAACAGTCTGAAATAAAAATTTATGGCTTTATATTTAATTCTCTATGTTGTGTTACGTACATAGAAGTGTTTTTTCCCCTTGTTTTGTATTTAAGTTCAAAATTAAAAAAAAATTAAAGATATATTAAAAAACCCAGGTAGTTACAAAGGCACTCTTAAGTATTGAAAGAATAGAATAAAACATTGCTCCTCCACTTTTCCACAAGTACATAGAGTCCAGGAGAAAGTGGCTTCAAGATCTGAGTACATGATATGGCAAAGGGTAACATAATTTCTCCCTGTCCCCCAAGACATAACTTTTTGCTGGACAACTTGTAGTCATAAAACTGCCTTTCTCCTGTGAGCCTAGCTTGTCCTTATCTCCCATTGCAGACACTGCCAAAAAGTCTTTTATTTATTTATTTATTTTTTATTAAAAGCTTTTTATTTACAAAACATGAGTGATTTTTCTACATTGACCTTTGCAAAAACTTTTTTTCCCCAAGCTTTTCCCCTCCTTCCCCCCACCCCCACCCCTATATGACAGGTAATCTAATGCATGCTAAATATGATAAAATATATGACTAATCCAATACATGTATACATATCTATACAGTTATCTTACTGCACAAGAAACATCAGATCTAGAAAGAGAAGAAGAAAAAAACAACCTAAGAAGGAAAACAAAATGCATGGAAATATTCACAGAAAGCATTAAAATGCTGTGTTGTGGTCCGTACTCAGTTCCCACAGGCCTCTCTCTGGATGCATATGACTATCTTCATCGCTGAACAATAGGAACTGGTTTGAATCACATCATTGTTGAAGAGAACCATGTCCATCAGTATTGATCATCGTATAGTCTTGTTGCTGTGTATAATGTTCTCCTGGTTCTGCTCGTTTCACTCAGCATCAGTTCATGCAAGTCCCTCCAGGCCTCTCTGAAATCGTCCGGCTGGTCATTTCTTACAGAACAATAGTATTACATAACATTCATATACCATAATTTATTCAGCCATTCTCCAACTGATGGGCATCCTTTCAATTTCCAGTTTCTTGCCACTACAAAAAGGGCTGCCACAAACATTTTTGCACATGTGGGTCCCTTTCCCTCCTTTAAAATCTTTGGGATATAGGCCCAGTAGAAACACTGCTGGGTCAAAGGGCATGCCCAGTTTGATAACTTTTTGAGCATAGCTCCAAATTGCTCTCCAGAATGGTTGGATCCATTCACAGTTCCACCAACAATGTATCAGTGTCCCAGTTTTCCCACATCCCCTCCAACAGTTATCATTATCATTCAAGAAGTCTTTTAAAGGACGGAACATTCAGGTTTCCCTCAATAGGATAGCAGAGGGAAAGTTGTTTTCTGTCTGTATATGCCTAGGGCCTAGGCATATATACTTAGGAGGTCCTTAACACTGGATCAGCATGCATGGAGAGCAAAGTCAGGAGGTTTCTAATTGCAAATTTCTTGAATGAGAAGCTAATTGTCCTTCCCTCACAAAGAGGACCAAGACCTCAGGGAGGTGCCATCTTGACCTGCAAGTGATTTGGATTTCTGGGGGGAGGGTGGGTGAGGTTACCGGACTCTCTTTACCCTCCAGAGCTTTCTGGGTCCAGTCTAAGATACCGATGGGGACAGCTGGGAGGCTAAACAAGTCTGTTTGACTGAGGCGACACCCATTCAGTGATCAAGGCAGGATTAGTTGATTAATTGTCCTTCCTTCTGGAAGAACAGAATGCTATCACTATATTCAAATCGTTAGTGTGTCCCCCTGGCTGCTTAGACCAGAATAAGCTTGGAAGCTCTGCCACAGGTCAGACACAAATAGCCCTATGAACATTTGGGCTGGGTTCTCCCACTTTGCGCACCTCCTGAGCTGCTTCACTTCTTGCTCACAGAGTACACGAAGCCCCTTCTCTGATGAGAGCAGGCCATCCAGGGCAGTGTCTCCTATGTCATAATCGTTTCCAGAGTTCTTGAGAGACCTTGAGAGTATCCTTGTATCACTTTTTCTTGCCACCTTATGAGCTTGTCCTGTGCAAATTCTCCATAAGTCTTTTTGGCAAGCGTACACTTGGCATTCTTACACCTGAAGGAAGGTCATTATGTGGGATATTCAGGCCCTCATCTGAATAATCAATACTTAAGAAGCATCTCAAGGTATAGGACAAAGGCTTTATTCAGGAACTCATGAGTATTGGACAGTCCCACAATGGATCAAATAAGCAGTCCGGAGTTGGGAGAGCCAGAGCCCAGTACATCCTTGCGATTTTTATACAATCCAGAACAAAGAAAGTCCCAAGCCCACCCTTCTTTTCTTTTCCATACATTCTAATTTGTTATATATGCTTTACTTTCCTTATTTAGGAACTGGAATGTTGGCAGCTTATAAATCAGGCTACTTTCTACTTTCCCTTCCACCCCGGAAACCAAAACTTAGGCTCTCTGGCTTTGTTTAATTTAGTCTATAGTCCTGAGAGATCTTCACTCTAATTGTCACACTCAGTCATCTACCTGAGAGCAGTGTTCCTTGGCCCCTGAAAAAGGGCCAAGGAACAGGTGATATGGTGTTTGCACTTGTCCACTCCAGGTGAAGCTCAGAGGTCGTATACAACAACTATAAATCTGACCAAGGCCTCTGATACTGATGGCTGTGAAGGCTTACAGAAAATCACAGCCAAATTTGGCTGCCTAGAAAAGTTCACCAGGATAGTACATGGATTTCATGCTAGCATGCCTGGATTCTGGACAATGCTCTTGAGCTTTTCCATCACCAATGGATGCTTGCTTCCATGCTTTTTAGGGTTTTTTTTTTTTTTTTTTCAGTCATGCTAAAATGTGGACATTTTAGCCATGCTTCATTGAGGACAAAAATAGCATTTAAAGTTAGCTATCGAACTGATGGTAAATTTTTAACTTGAAAAGGCTACAAGCCAAAACTAAAGTGGAGGAAGTACTGGGGCATATTTTGTGCACTCAATGTGGCCTCCAAAGCTGAGATGCAACAAAGTATGGATCAATTAAGGCTAGCTAAGAATTGAGGCAAAGAATGTCCTTTTGCTTCCACACAAAAAAATAGAAAATCCAGTCTTAGAAGGGAAGACCCTCAGGGTTTCTGCCCAACAGAAACAATTGCTACTTAAATTTACTCTGAGTCAACCAGGGCCCAAAAGATGATGACCAACTGGGGCTTGGCCTGGGACCCACTGCTGGCCAATCTAAAAAAAATCTGAGTGATTTGGGTAGAACACTAGTAGGAAAGGGTGTGATACCCTATAAAGGAAAGAAGGAAGGGAAATAAAGAGCAGTGCTGTCCAACTGACCAGTCCAGTTGGGTCTCCAGTGGGACAGCTCTACAGAAAGTTGTTTAACATGTTCCTCTTTGAAGGAACACAATTATGCAAATGGTGAAGCTTCTTCAGATTTATCAGTTGTTCCCTGAGATCAGGATTACTGTTAATTTAGTTTTTACTAATGTATAATATAGATTTAAGAAAAAACTCTCCCATTACTCTCTGGGGGATCATCTAAAGAAATAGCCTCAAATTGGTTAGCTTTCCTCAACTGTGCAGGGCAAATATTCATGAAGAAGACAGAATAGTTATGTTTTAAGGAGCAAAGGATGGAGGTTGCAGATTTCAGCTCAACAAGAAAAAATTCTAACCATCCTAACTATTTGAGAGTGGAACAGCCTGCTTAACAAGGTAATGAGCTCCTTATCAGCAGACATCTTCAGGTAGACTACATGACTTGGGGAATGTTGCAGTGAGGATTCCTATTCAAATCTGAGGTCAGCTTGGATGACCTTTCAGCTTTCGTGAATTCCATGACCACTGACATTTTTTAGAACTCTTTTGACACTGGTCAGTTCTCTACTGAATAACTTCAGTGACAGCAAAAGTTTATTTTCTCAGGGTGACTACTTTTACTAAGCACTTATACCTATATACCACACACTGCACTAGGGATATAAAGTTAGAAACAACGCATCTGTCCTTAAAGAACATGCATACATTTTAATGGGGAAGATGACATGTAAATCACCAGATAAGTATACAATCTATTCCAAGTAGATTAGGCATTAGCATCTGGGGGTGGGGAGGGAAGGTTCAGATATGAGTAATATTACAGGAAGCCAGTGATACTAAGGTGGAGATGGGGAGGCAGAGCATTTCAAGTGCTAGGAACCAACAGTGTTAAAGCAGAGATGGGAGATGTCAATTTTTTCTTTTTCTAAACTTTTTATTTTCAAAACATATGCATAAATATTTTTCAACATTCACCCTTGTAAAACCCCATGTTCTAATTTTTTTTCCTCCCTTCCTTCCACCCCCTTCCCTAGATGGCAAGTAATCCAATATATGTTAAACATGTGCAATAATATAAAGATCAAAAAAGAAAAAACAAAATGCAAACAAAAAAATGAAATTATGTTGTGACAATTTTCAGATGAAGAAATTGAAAACATCTCTAGTCATATGAAAAGGTGCTATAAATGACTACTGAGCAGAGAAATACAAATTAAGACAACTCTAAGATACCATTACACACTTCTCAGATTGGCTAAAATGACAGGAAAAGATAATGATGAATATTGGAGGGGATGTGGGAAAACCGGGACACTAATGCATTGTTGGTGGAATTGTGAACAGATCCAACCATTTGGGAGAGCAATTTGGAATTATGCCCAAAGGGTTATCAAAATGTGCATACTCTTTGATCCAGCAGTGTTTCTACTGGGCTTATATTCCAGAGATCTTAAAAGAGGGAAAGGAAAGTGTTTTTTAGTGGCAAGAAACTGGAAATTAAATGGATGACCATTAGTTGGAGAATGGCTGAATAAGTTATAGTATATGAATATAATGGAATATTATTGTTCTATAAGAAATGATCAGCAGGATGATTTCAGAGACGCCCAGAGAGACTTATATGAATTGATGCTAAGTGAAATGAGCAGAACCAGATCATTGTACACAGCAACATTATATGATGATCAATTCTGATGGACTTGGCTCTTCTCAACAATGAGATGATTCAGGCCAGTTCCAATGATCTTGTAATGAGAGCCATCTACACCCAAAGAGAGGTCTGTGGGAACTGAGTATAGGTCACAACATAGTATTTTCACTTATTTGCTTGAATTTTTTTTTATTTTTCTTCCTTTTTGATCAGATTTTTCTAGTGCAAGATAATTATATAAATATGTATACTCATACTCGATTTACATAATTTTTTTTTTTTTTTACCATTTTTAACATAGATTACTTGCCATGTAGGGGAGAAGATGGGAGGAAGGGAAGAAAATTGAACACAAGATTTTGCAAGGGTCAATGCTGAAAAATTACCCTTGCATGTTTTGAAAATAAAAAGCTTCAATAAATTTTTTTTTTTAAATCCAAGCAAGCAACCAAAAAAGAGAAATATAGCCCTAAGGCCTAAACCAAAGAAAGATAAAGCAAAGAAGGAAAATTATAAGCCAATTTAATAAGCACTAAAAAAAGAAAATACTATGTTGTGTGGTCCACACTCAGTCCCCACAGTTCTCAAGTGTCAAATTTGAGGAAATGCAAAACGGCCAGCTTAACTGGATTGAAGGAGTGCCTTTACAGGAAGATTATAAAGAACTCTAAATGCCAAGGGACTTCATATTTGATCTAGGTAGTAAGAGGGAGCCATTGGAAGTCAATAAGAGGGTTAAGGGGAAGGGAATGGAATGGCTAGACCTATACTTTTTCTTTTTAATTAAAGCTTTTTATTCGCAAAACATACATATGGGTACTTTTTCAACATTGACCCTTGCAAAGCTTTCCGTTACAATTTTTCCCCCCTTAGTCCCCACTCCTCCCCTAGATGGCAGGGAGTATACATGTTACGTTAAAATACTTGACAAGTCGAATACATGTATACATGTTTCCATACTTATCTTGCTGTGCTAGAACAATTGCATCTACATGAACAAAAAAGATCTGATAAAGGAAACTCAATGCAAGCAATCATCAATATAGAGCATGAAAATCATATGTTGTAGTCCATATCTCATGTCCCTCTCTCTGGGTTTATATGGCCTTCTTTACTGAACTGGAACTGGTTTGAAACAATTCATTATTGGAGAGCCAAGTCCATCAGAATTGATCATCATATAGTCTTGTTGTTGCTGTGTATCTCGTGGTTCTGCTCATTTCATTCAGCATCAGTTCATGCAACTCTCTCCAGGCCTCTCTGAAATCATTCTGATTAGACCTATTCTTTTGAAATATCACTTAGACAATTGAGTGGAAGATATATTGTTGAGGGGAGATTTGAGAAAGACAACAATTGAGGCCATTATAATAATCTAGACATGAGGTGATGAAAGCCTACACCAGGATGGCAGCTTTGTGAGTGGAGAGATGGGGGATAAATGGTAAATTGTGAAGGTAGAAGATTAGGCAATGGATTAGATATGTGGGACTAGCAGTGAGTCAAGGATGACTTCGAGGTCATGGCTGAGTGGGAGATGGTGCCTTTGACATTAATAGGAAAGTTCAGAAGGAAAGGAGGGTTTGCAGGAAAAGTTCAGTTCTATACTGGCCAGTTTTGAGGTACTTATGGGATATTCAAGACATATTTAAAGATATGTGACCATAGCCTGGCATAGAGAGCAGAGATAGCTATATAAAGTAGCTGTTAATCTGCACAGAAATGATCACGAGCCCATGGGAGCTGATGAGATCAATGAGATTTTATAAAGCAGGGGTTCTTATCCTTTGTGTGTGTGTGTATGATGGATGTTTTTTTTTTTAATGTTTTTAAATAAATGAAGGAAATGCTTCATTTAGAGGCTAGTAACAATATGGATATAATTTTCCCCCCACCCAAGTTCATGAATCCCCTGAAATTTATCTTGTATACCTGAAGGGTCCCTGGACTACAGAATAAGAACCACTGATGTAAAGGAAAAGGAAAAGAGGGCCTTCAGTTCAGGCATGAACTAATAACAGAAATTGAAGAGTAGAAAGACAGAAGAATCAAGAAAGTGTCAAAAAACTCAGAAGAATCTAGAGGAAGGTGAATGATAATGTCAAATGCTGTCAAGAGGATTAGGAAGATCAAGATTGAAAAAAAGCCATTAAATGAGAGATCACTGGTAACTTTAGAAAGGGAAATGCTAGTTGAATGATGACTTAGTTGGACAATGAAAGTTTCAAATAAATTACATGATAAAGGGGTAGAAATGTGCATATATATTAGAACACTGGATTTGAAGTCAGAAAACTTGAGTTTCAAATTATTATTTTGAGCAAGTAATTTATTTGATCTTAGTAAAATGAACTTGACTAGAAGATTTAAAAGAATCTTATCTCAAGTTTATAAGAAATGGCTATAAATGAGACGCTTAAATGTAGTTTATAAACTGTCAATAAAGACAATTCCAAAAATGTTTTGCCCAATGATAGTAACATTAAGGGGGGGGGTAGCTAGGAGCACTAAAATTAGAATTAGGAAAACTTCTCTTCTTGTGTTTAAATATGGCTTCAACCATTTACCAGCTGTTATAATCTTAGGCAAGTTACTTGCCCCAGTTTGCCTCAGTTTCCTCCTCTGTAAAATGAGTTGGATGAAACAGCAAACCACTTCAATGTCTTTTCCAAGAAAACTCCATATGGGGTCACAAAAAGTTGAATATGACAAATGATTGAACAACATTGTTGTTCATGGCGAATACTTGAAAGAAGAACCCTCATGTGGATATGTAAGAATTGATATATATTTCTTTTAAAAAATCACTTATTAATTCATATTTCCTCATTACAGAATTGTATAAAGATTCGACATTAAGCCACTGCTGGCAGCCAAGACAGTGGCAAGTAAAAAGCAGACTGAGTTTCATTATAAGGTTATGCCCAGTATATAGGAAATGATGAAAATGTCCTCCTTAAAAGCCCCTTTTCAAAAGGGTAGAAAGGAAAAGTGCTCCTTCCCTTATAACAGACTATGTGTTCTGGCTGCCATGTGGTTCTGAATATCAAATGCTCTTTCCAGAAAGAAATTTGTGCTCAGTAACTGCTGAGAAAATGATGCAATGAACCTTACTGACTGAAAAATCTATGCCAACTCTCCCTTCTATGCTATTTCAGAAGTATTAACTCAGCTATGATACATCATTTCCTATTCAACTTCCTTTTGAATGCAACTTCCTTTTAAAATTTATGTTTCTACATCATCAACTTCAGAATTACCTCAGGAAGTGTGGCAATCAGCTTTAGTGGAAATCACAGCTGCATGCAACCTGTCACAAACATGATAAACTGATGATATTAGATCTCAGAGAAAAGTACTTACTTGGTTGGTTAAGAGCCTCTAACTAGTAAAAGTCAAAACACAGAGTACAGGCCTAAGTCTATAGTTATAATAAGTATGTCAACCTCTCTGTTTTGTTAACTCATCTCTAATATAGGGGTGCCTGTCCTGGTTACCTCAGAAGGTGATTATGAAGGCCAAATGACATAGCACTTGGAAAATATAAACTTCTCTAAGAATTTCAACTGTTAATAAATATCCTTTTAAAAATGCTACATATTTATATGAAGCTGGTGATGAGGCACTCTAAATTTCTTACCATCCAACATTAGGTTCATATTGAGTTATTTCCCATGAGAATAAAGGTAAGAGCAGAACTGACTTAGAAAGCTGCTACTTGATATCAGTAAACTGATATTCCCATGATAGTGAAGCATCAATAAAAGGCAAGCAGATTCTTCAAACTGGAGCATACACAAAGTTGCCCAAGACTGAGGGCTTTAGTTTTACAACAAAATAAATAAGCCATTTAAGACTCAAAGCTATGAATTTTCCAGGGAGGCTTCTTTTACAGAAATGTAATAAATAACTTTTTTTTGCTAAGGTTGTTTGAGCATGTTAATTATATTTTTGATTGGGGATACATTATTATAGGTAACAAAAAAATAGCTTCATGAAAGAATGGGATTCTTCCCATAATGTCCTGTTTTAAAATAAGCACATGAAAGTCTACATACATCTAGATATAGTGTACTATTCCAGAAAGTAATACAAAACAAAACAATCCTAACAGCCTCACAATATACTCATTCTCCCATTTATATACCACAAGTCGTAGTTCCTCTGTACAGGTATAAACACTTCCACTTGAACATACATTTGGTAAATAGTTCTTGACGATCCACCTGAAAAGAACTATTGTCTTGCATTCAGAATAAAGAGAACAATGGCCCCACCTGCTGACAAAGGGATAAAATAGCAGAAGAGTAGATTTACAGTATTAGAATTTCCGCCTTCCTTTTTAGTCCCATTCGTCTTACTGAAAAAGTTTTGGATATCTGCAAAATGTCATAATTATCATTAGCAAAAACAAATCAGAGTTCTCCAAGATATTCCAGTGATCTCTTCAATGACCTCATAAGCTTTTAAATTTTAAATCAATTGTACAGCTCCAGAAGCCACTAGAGGTGCAATGGTTTTGTATCTGATCAAGTGTTGAGAACCTTCTTCCAAGTCAATCACATATTCCCTGAAAGAAAAACAATAAAGATTTGTAGGAAGAACAGAACATGGCAATTTTTTTTAAGAATATGACTTTTTGCTACAGTGATAACTGTCACCTACCTTTGTTCATCTATCTCTGGCTCTACCAAAATGTTTTCTTGTCTTTCCTTCACTCTCAGAAATACATATGAATCTAAATCAGGTTTGGGAACTGCCAGAAAAACAGTGAATGATTAATGGTATGAAAAGAAGAGACAAAGTCTAATGAAGACAATATGAAGTCAATATAAAAAAAATTACCTTCTCGAATTCCATGTATAACTGATACACTCATTTGACAAATATTTACTGAAATAAATAATCATGGTAACCAAAGACCTCACTTTCTAGAATAAGAACTCACTATTTGACAAAAACTGCTAGGAAAGCTAGATAAGATACAAAGATCAAAATGTGTATATGATTTAAATAGAAAGAGTGACATCATAAGTAAATTAGAAGGGCAAGGAATAGACAACCTGTCAGATCTATGGAGAAGGAAAGATTTCATGACAAAACGAGAGCATTACAAAATGTAAGAGATAATTTTGTTTAAATTAAAAAGATTTTGAACAAAAAAAACCCCATTCCACCAAGATTAGAAAGAAAGCAGAAAGGTGGGAAATCATCTTTACAGCAAGTGTCTCTGATAAAGGCCTCATTTCTCAAATACATAGAGAATTGAGTCAAAGTTATAAAAATATGTCATTCCCCAATTGAAAAATGATTAAAATATATGGACAGGAAGTTTTCAAATGAAGAAATTAAAACTATGGTCATATGAAGAAGTGCTCTAAATCACTTTTGAATAGAGAAATTCCAATACCACTACTAAGTCTATATCCCAAAGAGAACATTAAAAAAAAGGACTTATGTATGCAAAAATATTCATAGCAGCTCTTTTTGTGGTTACAAAATATTGGAAACTGGGGGTAGCTAGGTGATGCAGTGGACAGAGTACCAGCCCTGAAGTCAGGAGGACTTGAGTTCAAATATGGTCTCATACACTTAACATTTCCTACTTCTGTGAACCTGGAAGTCACTTAAACCCCAATTGCCTCAGCAAAACAAAAAACCTCAAAATATTGGAAATTGAGAGGATGCTCATCAGTTGGGAAATGACTGAACAGGTTGTGGTATATCAATGTAATGGGGTACTATCGGCAATAAGAAATGATGAGTGAGCAGATTTCAAGAAAACTTGGAATGACTTGTACAAAACTGATGATGTAAAGTGAAATGAGAATCAGGAAAATACTGTACACAGTATCAGCAATATTGTGTGATGATCAATGACTTAGCTCTTCTCAGTAATATGATTTAAGACAAGTACAAAAGACTCATGATGGAAAATGCTATTCACAACCAGATAAAGAACTGATGGACTCTGAATACAGATTGAAACATTTTCACTTTTATTATGGAAATGTGTTTTACCTAATTGCACACATATAACCTATATCAAAATTGCATGCCATTTTAGGAAGAGGAGAGGGAAGGAGAAAAACCAGGAACTCAAAATCTTATAAAAATGAATGCAAAAAATTGCCACCATATAATTGGGAAAAATATTATTAAAAAACAAAATAAAAAAAAGTATGTACTGTACACTGATGATGTTCTAAGCTACTATAAAAATACGAGCAAAAATAAATAAAAATAAATCGAGCAAATCATTGAGACTCCAGTCTCTTTGCACTATCCTTAAAATAATGCTAAATAAAAAATGAGAAGGGAAAAGAAATCCTCTCACAGTAATCCAAGTAATGAATTAGCAAAAGTGTCTTAAATACAATGAAAACAATGGTATAGAATAAGTGCAGGAGAAATATTCAGAAGAAAATAAGACAAAACTGCATCTCTAAAACAGAGAAGGGACATTCCCAAAGAACCTTCAGAATGGTTTGGGGTGACTAAAAGATCTGCCATGGAAAAGATGGCAGAGTAAAGAATTCAACTTTGTCTGAGACCAGATTTGAACTCAGGTCGTCCTGACTTCAGGACTAGTGCTCTACGGCACCACCTAGCTACCCCAACTTTGTAGAAATGTGATGATGAAAATGTCCATGAAACAGTGGAGCACCAAGAGCCCCACCCTTAGTGGGAGGGACCCATTTTAGTGTAGGTAAATCTCAGTACTTATATCTATAACTACAGAGTGAACTGTAGCCCTAACAATGAGGGGTAACAGCAAGAATGTTAAGAGCAGAACAAGTTAAACATACATACATATCTATATATCTCTATATGTTTATTTTAAACAATACCATTAAAGAACTTGAGCCAAGTGGTCTAGCCTAGAATTATGCTCAAAATCACTAATAATCATAGAAGTGCAAATTAAAACTTTATAAAAAAACTCAATTTTGCTAGATTTGGGAGAGCAGCTGGTACAAGTATAAGCCCAAGGACTTAAAAAATGTAGAGATGACCCATTTTCCAGAGATGAGGCTCAGGAAGCACGCTGAGTCCCACCCTTGGTACAAGGATCCCTTGCTTTGCCCTCTGGATGATCTCGGCCCCAGCACAAGTCCAGAGCTGCTTCTGCTGTCACCTTGCTGCTCTCCCCCTCACTGTCAGACTCTGGCTCACTGGATGTCTCAGGTAGGAGCACAGAACTTCACCACACTAAGTCGGCCCCTCCTGGAGTGGGGGTGGGGCCCAGGGCTTACATCTGGGCGCTTGCTGGCAGTTTGCTTCACTTTGAAATGAGACTGTTTCATTCCTGACTCTTCCGTCTTTAGCCTGCTTTGTTCAGCCCTGGCTATCTACAGCTTAGGGGCCAGTTCCATTGGGCTGACAAGAGGCTATTTAGGAAAGAGAAGAAAATTAGGGTTACTAGTTTTTGGGGGGAAGACAGTATCTAGGCTGGGTTTACAGCTCCAACACTAACCGTGGGGCAGGATCTTTGGCATATACAGTGAATAATCAGGGCAGAGTCAACCAAGGGCAAGTCTATGATGCCTTCTGAACCTCCAGAACCTTTCAGGTGTGTGTGTGTGTAGGTCACACACAAAGCAGTGTGTGACCTAGAATTAGGAAGATCAGAGTTCAAATCCTGTTAGAGACATTTACTAGCTGTGTTGACAGTGGACAAACTGCTTAATCTGCCTGCTTCAGTTTTCTCAGCTGTGAGCACCTACCTTCCAGGTTGCTGCATCAATTAAGATATTTATAAAATGCTTAGCACTGGCACATTCCTATTCCCTGTCTACTAAATAACTTGGAAAACTGGTCAAGGACATGCACTCAATGACATACCCTAAAAATCATGAAAAAAAAAAAAGAATATGGATACCATATTTCAAGAAATCGATGTCTAGATCTATTAGAACCAGAGAGCTAAATGAAAATAAAAAGAATCCACTGGTCACCTCCTGAAAGGAATTCCAAAACAAAAATTCCCAGAAATATCATAATCAAATTCTGATTAAAGAAAAACAAAACAAAACACTACAAAAAAACAACAATTAAAATATAAAACCATAATCAGGATCACATAAGATCTGGCAGTTATCACCATAGAGAAGACAATTTGGAATACAACACTATAAAAGGCAAAAGAGAAGGACTTTAAGCAAGAATAACTTGCCCAGGGAAAAGTAGGATAAAAACAAAGGCTCTCTAATGAAGGATGGGGGAAGGGACATCACGTGAACCTCCTTCCCATTTGAACAGGTCAAAGGAGAGCTGAACACACACAGAATTTGGTATATAAATAAATCAAACTGAACAGGGAAATAGAGAATGGGGAGAGGATTTTTTTTTTTTACTGGGAAGTTCATTTGTGACTTAATAAGTTTCTGCAATTAAGTTATTTAAATTCTCTACTTATTCTATTCTGGATATTTTATATATTTTTTTTCCCTAACTGCATCCATTTAAGTTTTCAGTTTTATTGACCTATAGTTAGAAAAAAGTTTCTCGTAATTTTCTGATTTTTTTTTTTTTGGCTTAAAAAAGAAAAAAGACAAAAAAACAAACAAAAAAAACAAAACAAAAAAAAAAGATCACAAGATAGTGAGAAACGAGTATTTTACTGTTTATTCTTGGGAAGGGAGATTTCACTTACCTAACTTTAGGAGATCCACCTTTTGCAGGTTAGGAGGCATGTGCCTTAAGGCCACAGTTTTCAGATAAGTTTCCATGTTGGCCATGTATCTGAAATACGAAAATTATGACTATGATTGATGCATTTACCAAATGCATAAGCAAAGATTGTCCAGGGAACTTAATAGGGCTACAGAGTTCCACAAAAACCTGTGTCTGATTAGCTAGGTTATCTTCTGACATATCTAATAGTAGGATTGGAAGGTCAGGTAACTGAGGAAGAATATAATAATGACATCATTTTAAAAATAGTTTTAGGGAGAAATAAAAAAGGGGAGGAGGCTTTATATAGAGAAAAAAAGGTAAAGGGAAATGGACTACATCAAAGGGTGATAAGATGATGATTGTAAATGGAGATAAGGTACAACTAAACACCTACTGTGCTTATTTTTAGTAATGAGAATTATCCTCAGAATAGGACAGAATTAAAAAGTCAATGAGAAAATGAATTAATCATAAGACTGAAGAAAGTGAAAATTCCTACCTTTAATAAGTTCAAGTCATTTGGCCAAGACAAACTTTAATATATCTCAGAATATGAAAAAGGACTTGTAGATATAATTTTTAAATTCTTATAAATGATTTCTGAGAAAATAATGCAAAAGATGAAAAATGACTACTTCAGACTATAGAACTGTGGGCCAGAATTCATATATGGTAAAATTCCAGCAGTAGTGATTTACTACCGATCAGTATGGGATCCTCAATATTTATATTATGTATATCTTGAATGTGTAGACTGGTTGGCACTTTGTCTCCCAAAAACTTCCAAAGCCAGAATGGGTTGACTTGGGAAAGCAATAAGTCTACTAGAAGTCTGACTACTATGTATTTTTTTTTATCAGTGAAAGTGTTTTTTAAGTGGAATCTGGAAGACCATCTATCTATAATGTTTTAGTCAGAACTCATATTTGGTAAGAATTAGACTATAGATCTCCAAAATTCCTTCTATCTCTGAGATTATATGACTTACTGGTCACTCACTCTTTGGCAAAGGCAAACTCTTCTGGGGAAAGAATGGAAGGTTCTCCTTTAGACCGTGTCTTTTCCTTTTCAAGGACATGAGGGAAAAACTTCTCTATCTGCCATGGAGAAGAAAAGTTATTATTCACCAAGCTTCTGCTATCATATAATTTCTTCTTCTTCTTTTTTTTTTTTTGCTGAGGCAATTGGGGTTAAGTGACTTGCCCAGAATCACACAGCCAGGAAGTATTAAGTATCTGAGACTACATTTGAACTCAGATCCTCCTTCAGGGCTGGTGCTCTATCCACTGTGCCACCTAGCTGCCCCTATCATATAACTTCTTTTCAAAGACAGATCTCAACTTATCTTATTTATCAGCAATAAAATGCTCAACATTAATCTTCATTAAACTATACACATGCTTATAACAAACTTTTTTTTGGTCACCAAGGGGAAAACAAATGCCAGAATCTTCTTAAAGTATTCTATTGGCATCAATATAATCTAAATAATGACAGGGCTCAGAAGATTAATCATGCTATTAGACATTTCTTATTCTATATGAAATGCCTAATTCTCTAGTCAAAAGGAATACTCTTGTTTCATGGTCTACTTGATTTCAATATATAGCAAATCCCAATTAATTTTTCAAACCTGCTTCTCTTTTACTCAAAAAAGTCAAATCCTTTCCCCTTTCCTTTAGTACAAACAACTATAACATTCTATTCCACTTTCTTCATAAAAATCTTTATCTAGGATTCTTTTCCTAAAAAACCTGTTTTTTATTTTTTTCCCCCATCACCAGTACTTTCTGCTCCTAAGGACTTCTATAAACCAGAAAGCACTTTTTAGGGACCTTTAATATACACAAAATTCACAAAATGAAGTTATTTTAATATCTAACCTTCATCAGTCGACACCTCAAGTAGCTGCTCAGGACGTAACGGATTCTTTCTACCTCCATATGATGGATGCTAACCTTCAAATCACCTTTCTTTGCTCGCCTGAGATTCTTTTCCTATTGAAGAACAAATTCTAATTAAAACATCCTGACTATTAAGTGTAAAGATATTGTTGACTACTGTAGTGTATAAAGAGAAACAGTACTGAATTTAAAACAGTACTGAATTTAAAAAATCACCTCCACATTCTAGGATATAGGAATCTGTTTTCAGGTAGATAATCAGAAAACTGCAAATGCTGCCAACTTTGCCTTTGCTTTGGAATTGAATTTATTTGTACAAATTATGAAACCCAAGCAATATCAGAAAGAAACTGAAGTTATACTTCTGTCTCTCTCTTTTTTTTTAATGAGTTATTTGGGGTTAAGTGACTTGCCCAGAGTCACACAGCTAGGAAGTGATTAAGGGTCTGAGACCAGATTTGAACTCAGGTTCTCCTGACTTCAGGGCTGGAGCTCTGTCCTCTGCACCACCTAGCTGCTCCTGAAGTTATACTTCTAATAATTAACAATCACCAGCCAGAGATATCAAGTAAATAATCGTAAAGATGATGATATAGGAACATTGGAAGGATGTAAATATAAGTTTGGAAATAGCTAAATAAATATTAGATTTTTGCTGTTATTCTGCTCCCCACTTTTTTTTTTCTTTCTTTTCTGTATCCTGAAACTGGAAGCTCTTACCATATGATCCAACTGTTCTATGACACATTCTACAATTTCAGATTTGTTCTCCAGTAGCTCAGGGGAAAATTTTTCATTTAGCCAGGCCTATGGAAGAAAGCACAATAACTTGAGTATTCATAAGAGAAAGCCACTGTGACAGTCACAGAGATCCCTAGAAGCAACTCTAAAACTGTGTCAGCCCCCACACCATGAAAACCATAGACTCCTTATATAAGAAAACTATTATTTCCCTAGAGTTAAACATATTGGATATACTGAGACAAAACAGTATTTAAAGAACTGGATTTAAAGATGGATTTTTCTTTTTCTCTTGGTTTTGGCTTGACAACTGGGTTCACAGATCTCACATTTGGAATGCATAAAAATGATAACTTCAAAAAATACATCAGGGTGATACCTTTACTCTGTAGTAATAGTATCTGATATTCAAATAGTACCTCTCACCAAGTAATAGCAACAAAATCTCTCTCTCTCTCTAGATATTTATGTACTGGTGACATTTCCCCATAAACTGGCATTTCCTACTAAGAAGTAGTGACACTACTATTATTAACATAGTTGAAATAATAGTTTATATATCTTTTCATTCATAAAGCTCAAAGAATTTTAGAAATACCTTTTCAACCATCTTTCTAAATATTTTTATGTGAATAGGAAATGGCTATTAGTAGGTTTTACTATTAAGAAAACAGAATGAAAGGTTAAATAATTTTTAAAAAGGTCTAAGAATGTTACAGGGACCACATTAGAAATTAGTCTTCTCTTTCATTAAGATAGAAGTCTTAATTCTAACCTAAGAGACATTTAGCATTGTCTGAACTACATTTATATATCTGACCATCCATAGTTGACCATGAATATCTACACAGATTTTTTCTATTACAAGAAATTAAAATTTTATTTTAGCTTGCAGACTATATGAAGAATACACCCAATTTCTTTCCTTTTTCTTGACAATTCCTAATCTTCCAATCAACACCATTAACAAACTTTAACTATATAAATGCTTATCAACATTTCAAAAGCATTTATTGTTTGTGGTAGCCTTTAATAGTACTACAAATTTATTAAATTAAGTAAAAAAATGAAATTTATCCACAAATAGATTACAATCTAGGAAGATAAACTTTAAGATAGAATAGAAAGTGATTTTTATCAAATAATTTAAAAAATTGTTTCCAAGCCCATTTCCCCCTCCAAGTCCCTCCCCTCCCCCAATTTAAATTAAATTGAACATTTACTGAAGGTTCTACTATATGCAACCACAGCTAAAGTCCCACTTCTCTGCATCATTATAGCTAGAAATGACCCTGGGTTCTTGAAAACTATGCCACTGAGCATTAAAATCTGGAAAGCTTTGGACCAAGCTTCATAGATTTAAATGACAGGCCTAATGTGTGGGTGATTGAGATAGAAAACCAGAAAACAGGCAATGATGAATTAGTATTTGGGCTACTGTAACTTATAAAAGGGTAAAAGTTACAATCTGATTTAGTGGAGGTAGAACTCACATTGATAAAAATCAGAGATCTGAATATCAATATTCTAGACACAGAGGGAGAAAGAAAGCCAAGTAAGATTTGTGTCTCTGCCAATGGAATGTGTATAGATTCCATAAGTTCTTTACAATTACTAATCAATACAAACCTGGTAATATGATGCTTGTTAGACCCTATTGGCCTATTAGTTTATGTATGCCAATTAAAAAACTCAGGTGAGCTGAATAAATTTAGCACACAGATCTGCATTTACCAGATAACAAAATCCACTGGGTCTTTGCTTTTATTTAGCCATTTTTATCAAATAGGTCCAAAGGTGTTCTTCATTATCAGTAAGAAATAAGATTTCCTTAGTAGGACAATAGGAAGGTGAGAGATTTTGTTAAATATTACAGAACTCCCTGGGTTAGATTGGTCCTTAAGCTTTTAAGATTAGCCTTGATTCTGTTCCTGTTGTCTCTAGGTTTCACAAATAGAATTTGTAATAAAATGAAGGTTTAGTGTAGGATTATCTTTGGGATACTTACCTGCTCCAGTCTTCCAATAAGTTCTGCAGGAGTTAATACCACCTCCTCACTACCTCCATCAGAGTCTTGCTCAGTGAAATCTATCTCTTCTGTCATTTTCTGAAATCTGAAACCCAATGAACAGATTAAAGTACACCTTCCAACATGGAATAAGAAAACTGAACATCAGGGAGATAAAATGAGTAAGCAAGATTGGGTCTGGAGATAAAAAAGACTGCAGAGATAATTTCAACCAACCCCTTTATTTTAAGATAAGCAAACTGAGGTTTACAGGTAAAACTTTCTTAAGGTCACACAGGTATTAAATAACGGAATTATCCAACACTTTCTCCCAATTACTTTTAAAAATAAAAGTCAGTCTGATGGATGGATATGTAACCTCGAGTTCCTTTAGTTTGCATTTTTCTAGAAGTAGCCAGTACTTTTCCCAGTATATCACGCAGTTAATATTTTGATAGCTTGCATTTATATAATTTTTTTCATAAACAATTTCATTTGTTCTTCACAATAAATATAAAGTAAGTAGTTCCAATATTATTAAACCCCTTACAAACCAGGAAACTCAAGCCCAGAGAGATTAAGCTACTTCTCTAAAAACACTGAGCTGAGAAATAGCTCTGAAAGATCGGGGTGGGCACTACATTGTTGTCCTTCCCATTAGAACAGGCATAGCTGCCCTATGGCAGTGTCAGGATCCTAACCCACATTCAGGATATATACTTTCAAGTTCCTGCTCTTTCCTCTACACCAAAAGGATATTCTTACTTAGCTTTTTTGTGTCTTTTGTGAATTTTTGGCAGTTTGGTAGATATTTCAGAATATGGTTTTAAATGCATAAAATAAAATGCATAGAATTTCAATGAAAAGCAATCATATTTTAAATGAGGTAATCCTCCCCCCAATCTATCTTCAAGGCGTCACATTTCAGACCCTGAAATCTAACCACAGACCTAAGAGTCCGGGGACCCCCCGCTTAAACGGTTTCTCTCCCCCTATTCTATTCATATGGATACTTCACATTTGTGGAGAGAGGCCACTGATTCGGAAACCTCACAAACCCTAAATCTAACTCAGACCCTCGCTAGCTGTGGGGTCATGGAGTCACTTTCAACCTATCCAAGTCCGGGTCCCCATCAGAAAGATAGGGTTACATGTTGCCTACCTCCCGGGGTCGAGGGAAAGAAGCTCCAAGGAGATCCTACGGCTAAAGCGCTTTGCAAAATCTGAAAGTGCTAAGGAGGCTACAACTACTCTTATTTTCCTTCCAGTGGCTCTGCGGAGAAGCAATAGGATAAGGAACACCAGAGTCAAGGACTGGGTCCCCACAGGTCAGCCCAGCGGCAAAGCAAATCTCGGGGTAGGAGAGTGGGGGTGGGGAAACCCTGATAGCTCCTCCCTCCGCCTGCAGGGCCCCGCCCCTGGTCCATCCGACCCCTACCCTGGGCTCCACTCAGGGACCGGGTTCCAATTCCTGGATCTAGATAGAAGACAAAGAAGCGGCGGGGAGTCGAAAGTGGGGTTTGGGGGGAGCAAGGGGATAATACAAAGGTGGGGAGAAAGGGCGGCGCAGCAGCTCTTACATTACCTGCTCTTCTCTCAAGAGCTCCGTTTCCCGCCTTTTCCTCGAAAACTTCCCTATCAGAAGCTGACGTCACTACGTCAACGTGAAGACGGGGCTTGAGCCAATCACAGCTCGAATACAGACTTCACTCGAGCCGCTCCCCTTGGCGTTCTTTGGCTCGCGGAAGAAGGGAGCAGCATTGTAAATCGACGCTAGCCCCGCCCTCGCCGCATCCCACTTTCGCCTTCCCCTCTCCTCCTTGGACAATGAACCGTGCGCAGCGGAGGTGGGACCTGGGCAGGCAGTCCTTCGGCTGGCCTGGAGAGGGCGCCGAGGCACCGCGTCTGGGAAGGGCAGGGTCCCGGCTTTGTCTACGGGACTGTGTCCTGTTAGGATAGGTAGCCTTTGGAATCCGTAGAGAACTACGGATTTATAGCACGTAATTTCCCCTCAGGAAAAGGGCTTCTTGTCATTTCTGTAGCATTTTAATTAAAACGGCTCTTATCCCAGTTCTTATTAAGCAGCATTTAACAATTTGCAAGCTCCTGCCTTGGGTTGGACAGTGTGTAAGTTACCAGATGTAGTGGATAGTAGGAAGACTCATCTTCTGACGACCCTGCGACCCTGAGCAAGTCACTTCACTGTTTTCCTCATCTGTAAAATGGTCTGGAGAAGGAAATGACCAACCACTCCTGTATCTTTGCCAAAAGAAAAGGGACATTCCCGTCCCCAAAATGGAATCACCAACATGGAACAATAATTCAAACAAAAGTTACTTAAGGTTCCTATTCTCATGGGGTGTGTATGGAGGAAAGGGCCTCCATTCAAGATGATAATCCAGGACCTGTACACAAAATTAATACTAGCCAACGAGCCATCTCTATGGCAAATCCTAGCAATGCAGTGTAAACATTAAGTCCTAATAAGTGCCAAGCAAGCTGTGGGTTCAAAAACAAAGGAAACAATGATTCCCTCCAAAGAGCATATATGAAGGGGAGGAGGGGAATTTGTTTTTGTTAATTTACTATCATTAACTTTTATCACAATTAGAGGGGAAATTAAGATATATGTCATAAAGCTATTACATATAGACATATTACAAATACATAATATAATTTTGCATCAAAATATTTTGGAGTCAGTGGTCAACCCATTGCACCAATGCCTTTCTCAAAAAAAATTCACAAAGATGAAAATTTTTGTTAGAAAATTTCTAAAAGCAACTCATCATGGCACCAAGGGGCTACCATGATGTCATTTCACAAATATGGTTAAAATGTATATATACACACATATCATATATGCACACATACATATTTGAAAAGGTACTGTTCAGGTCTAATAGGAAGAACTTTTTGTTAATAATAGAACAAGACTTACAGAATGGAAGGGTAAGAGAAAGTAGGACTGGAGAAATGATCCTGAAGAATGGGCATATAGGGATTCTGTACATGTGCCCCTTTCACATCCCATCATTACACATCTTTCTATCTCTTTCTCAGAGACTAATAAATCAGCATTACCTTTCCTATTGTGAAAGGCGGGGCAATCCTACTCTGTGACTCCAAAAATCCCTTTGATTCTGAGCTGTACAGCTCAGAATCAAAGGGATCCTCACAAGTACCCTGAGACATAAGTAATGCCCAATGGTAGTGCCCTGGGCATAGGAGAATACTGATGAAAAAAAAGTTACTGCCTTCAAGTATCTTACATTTTACCTGGTTATTCTGGTAATGAGCCTTTCCTTACAATGTAGCTAGGTAATGTAGTAGACTAAAGTCCCTCACTTAGATAGGCTGGTCTTCAGATGATACAGTTCATTACCTTCTGCTTTGTCCTTTTTATTTTAGCAGGACCTTCAAGAGCTCAACTTTAGAGGAATTGCAATACTTCAAGGATCCAATTAAAGAAAAAAAATTCTTCACCTAACATTTCATTACTTCATTACAACAGACATAAAAAATAGTAATTGTTTTTTATTTTGTTGAGGTCACAGCCTTTCCTATTTCTGTAGTCCTTTAAGGTTTGCCAAGAAGTCTTCTCAGAAAAATATTGTGAAGTGGTCATGCAAGTATCATTATTATTCCCATTTCACTGGTGAAACAAGTGAGACCTTAGAGGTAAAGTAACTTGTTCTTCTCGAGTAAATAAGCATCTGAGGTGGATTTCTGACTTTTCCTCACATGCCATCCATACAATTTACCAAAGTTGACCTTTTCTCATGGGTTGCCATGAATGGGAATGAAGTCCCTCTTCAGAGCAGGAGTGACCCTACGTTTCCATCACAGAAGAGAGATCAGCTCTGTTTTTATTTTTCATCTTGTTTCCCAGGACCCTCTGATTCCCTACAATCTTTCTACATTTTCAGTCTTACTCTGTTGACATTTTCCTTCCTCTGCTCACAAACACATGATATAATGGAAAGGAGGCTGGATCTGCACTCCGAGAGCATGGGCTCCAATTCTATCTCAAATGCTACCTGCCTCTGTGATGCTGGGTAAGTAGTATAATCTTTCTAGGTCTCTATTTCCTTATATATGAAATTGGGGCATTGGAATATAATAACAGCGTTTATATAGCATTTTAAGGTTTGAAAAATACTTTACAAATGTTGTCTCATTTGGGATATTTCACCTGGGAGGTACATGCTATTATTCTCATTATATGGATAGGGAAACTGAGGCTGAGAGGACAAGTGACTTGTTCCAAGTCATACAGCAAGTGTCTAAGACAGTATTTGAACTTAGATCTTGGCGACCATGTCCAGTTCTCTATCCACTGTACCATTTAGCTGCCTATAGCCATAATCCTATATTTAGGTCTCCTCAAACCTAAATGACCTTTCCTTCCACCTGCACACTCTTCAGGTTACAATTCTATCTCTTCCTTTCACTTCCAAATTCCTAGTAAAAGGAATTTATATTTCTTTAATGGAAGTCTGAGTCATGGACTTTTCTCCTCTGAGGCCATCTCCATCCAGAGAGGTCACAACAGCTGAGGAAACTGATGGGATCTGCACATGCACCAGAGTCTCATTATACTCCACTTCCCCAACAATCATTTTTATATAGGACTTTAAGGTTTATGAATTGCTTTAGTTATAACAATCCATTTTATATATGAGGAAACAGGCCCCAAGAAAGTATATGACTGGTAACATGGCTAACAAATGACAAGGCTGGGACTTGAGCCCAAATCCAGTGCCATTTCTACCATACCTGATCTCTCTACTAATTTTTTTAATCCTTCACAATCTGGTTTCTATTACAACCACTCTATAAAAATTGTTCTTTTAAGTCACTAGTGACGTACTCAACAAATCCAAAGGTTTATTTTCAGTCCTTATCCTCTTTAGTTTTCTCTGCAACATGGGACACTATTGATTAACAATCCCTTCTTCTTGATACTCATATTTTCTTTGGCTCTCATGAAGCACACTATCTTGTTTTTTTTTCTTGCTTTGCTGATCAGTTCTTTTCTGTCACTTTCCCTGGCTTTTTTTTTTCTTTTTATATTCTCTCCTGATGTAACCTTTCCCACTCCCATGACCTCAATGGCCCCATCTGTGTAGATGATTGATTCTCCATTCCTTACTTCTCTTCCTAGCTCCAGTCTCAAATTTGCAAATGCCCTACTTCCCATACATCAAACACAGTATGTTTAAAACATCAACTTTCCTCTAAAACTGTTCTTCCTCTTAACTTCTTCATGGTCCCAAATTCTCTCAGAATCGAGTGAGGTGATGCTCATATAGTGCTTAGCACAGTGCCTGGCATACAATGGGCACTAAATAAATGTCAGTTGTTAGTATTAGCTATTATTATCAGGCAAAATTAAGGATTGGATTCACCTCAGCACCCCACACCCCTGTGCATTCACAGCACATCAGAAACCTCTTTCTACTTCTTTCTCAGAGACTGATAATCAAATTAGCATTACTCTTTTTTTTTTTGAAAGGTGGGGCAATCCACTATCTTGTGGCTTCAAAATCCCTTTGATCTGAGTTGCCTAGGCAAATCCTCCCTTTCCTGACTGTCCCTCTATATAAAGTCCCACTTATACCCATTCTTGTTTCCTGTGTCCCTACTCTAATTTTTCTTATCCTCCCATTGCACACTCTAAAAGTGATCTTTTTCTTCCTCCTCAACAGATCCAATCACTTGTCAAGTCTTCCAACTGCTTTGTTAATAAATTCCCTTTTTTAATTTCTTTTGCTAGTATATTAGCTCAGTCCCTGGTTATATCTTACAAGAACTATCAAAATTATGCTACAAGAGTGGTGTCCTTGTATCCATTTATATCTCCTTCCACTGTTGTTAGTTTAATCTTCACGATATATAGGTCTGATGGCATCAATCTTGTTCAAAAACCTTCAAAGGTTCCCCATTGTTCCCTATAATAAGCTAAATTTCTTAGTTTTGCATTTAAGGTCCTCTATAATCAGACTACATTATACATGTCTAGCTTGATCTCACCTTACTCCCTGCCATGCATACTGCATTCTAGCCAAAACAAATTACTCATTGTTCTCTAAACATCTCTCACATCCCTACATCTGTATCTCTGACCATTTCATTTCCTATGTTTAAGATGTCTAATTTTACCTTTTTCTTCATTTTTGCCTTTTTAGATATTATGCATTCTTCAAAGCCATCTCCTTTGTGGTTATAATTTTAATTTGTGTATTTCCCTCCATCACATCCTTTTATACTTTTCCCTCTCTTTGTCTCTTGTCCCCTTTTTTTCTAA
Organism: Myrmecobius fasciatus; assembly: GCA_023553655.1. Lineage (NCBI taxonomy): Eukaryota > Metazoa > Chordata > Mammalia > Dasyuromorphia > Myrmecobiidae > Myrmecobius > Myrmecobius fasciatus. The sequence goes on along the minus strand of JAJPUD010001265.1, from coordinate 53,681 downwards.
TGAACTTAAAAATATGTACATTTTGGTAACTATTTTAGTGAGCAGCTTGGTGGCACAGTGGATAGTGTGTCAGGTCTGGAATCAGGAAAACTCATCTTTGTGAACTCAAATCTGGCCTCAGACACTAGTTGTGTGGGTCTGGGTAAGTAAGTCACTTATCCTATTTGCCTCAATTTATCTCATCTGTAAAAAGATATTGAGAAGGAAATTGTAAACCACTGCAGTATCATTGCCAAGAAAAGCCATATGGGACCATGAAGAGTCAGACAACTGAATAACAATTTTTTTTTCATTTTTGGACTTTGTTTTAATTTTTTTTCTAGTGGCACCATTGATTTCTATGTATTCAATTACAATTTTCAGGGAGTCTTTTACTTAGATAAGGTTTTACACTTCCTGTATTACAATGTTCCTTTCAAATTTTTTTACTAGAAGTCTCACTTCTTTTCCAATTTCTTCTAGAACTCTAACTTAATTTTTAATATAATTTTAAAAACATACAAATCTCACTTCTAGCAATTCTAGTTTACTCTGTATCCAAGCATAGTTTTTATTTGATTCTTTGCTTGCAATACCATAGGGTTGAATTCTTCTCCTAGGTTTGTCTTGAGGGTCCCTAGCTCCATAATAATTCTTTTGTCATTTTTCTAGCTTATGTCCTAAATTGGCACTGTGTTAAGCCAGGCTTAGCATACTTCTGGAGAGAATGATAAGATCTTAGTTTAGTCTATCTGTTCTACATCCTCTAGAGTTCTTTCATTGATTCCCTTATGTATTGAGTTCTGTATTTTTCAAAGGCCTCAGGGGTGGCTCAATACCCTAAGTGATCCTATTAAGGTTACAGTCTGATTTCTGCCCTCTTAGTCTTACCTTTAAAGGTGTCTGCCCCAGTTCAGGGCCCGGGGAACATAGCTACAGGCTGACCCAAGCTGCATATAAAGTAGACAAGTGCTGGCCCTCCTTTCTGGTTCTGGGTCCTAATGACAAGTTACATGGTAATTGCAGGCTCACTTCTAATATGCGCTCTCCATCTTGGATACACAAGTGCAGGCCCCAGTCTCAGTCTACAGCTGGAAAGCTTCTTCATGGGCTTTCCTGGCTAGCCCCTCTTCCTAGGTCCCTCAAGCTTTTGACTGTTTCTCTGAGCTGATCCTAGTGGATAAAAAGTTTTGTGCTCTTCCTTCTATTTTCTAGAGATGTTATGAGAGAGCAGGGTTGTGCCGGTTGCTCTAATTTCACCATCTTTGCCAGTTCCAGTTACCTACTTCATGAACCCTTCCTTGATCACCCCATTGCAAAATTTACTTTCTTGATTCATGGAATGTTAGATCTTAAAGGCACCTCATGATTCTAAAAACAAAGCTCCCTATCAAGGACTCAGAAGCGAATGCAGTTTTTGTTTCCCAGCTCCAGTAAGGGGCCCCTTTGTGCTGGACCTGGGCACATGATCCTGACCAGGTTCAGTCCTGGGGGATCTTGGCCTCTAATGAGAGGGATTAGAGTCCCTTTTCTCACATTCTTTGGCTCATTATGCTTCCACCCCAGTGCCCTGGAGACAATTTACTTACAGCTTAGATTTTGCCTCAAGTTTAAAATCTTCCCCAAAGGGGGAAGTGGAAAGCTACTCAAGGTATGATATGAATCATACATGGAACACGCACATGGCAACCCCCAGTCAGGGGTTTCATCATCCCCCAAATGCCCAAGCTCTGGACTAGTGCAGGTGGCCAGCTAGAAGTAGGAAGAGAAACTGTGGGTAGTCTCTGTGATAGCTCCGTGCAATATGCTAAGAGTGCAGGCTCTTGGTGCAGACTCTTGGAGAAGTAGACTTCTTAATTTCCCTTTTTGTCATTAGCTTAGCTCTAGTGATTTACACAGAGTAGGTGCTGAATATTTGTGGAATTGAATTGAATTATATCCAGTCTATTTTTTTCCACATGAAATTTGGAAGCTGATAACCAGCAAAGTGATAGCCTCAGGTAAAGCCACAGAGAATAGAATGCATTTCTCTTGGCTCATAGCTCAGGGTTCCTTCTTGGGCACTGTTGCCTTGTTCTCACACAGTCTCCAGACCCAGGCCCCAAAGCCATCATCTAGGGCATTATCTTGTGGAGGTGCAACCTGAAAGCTGCATTTATAGATAGTACAGATCCCTTCTCAGCAGCCACAGCTAGTAAAGATTCAGAAAAGAAAGTTCCTGCCCCTGAAGTCCTTGGTGCTGTCAAAAGTCCACCAAGAGAAAGGATATAGTTTTATTGGTGGAATTAACATTGAACATATATTAAGATCTATTTTGCAGTTGTACCTTCTGTGGGACTTTGCACCTGAGTTGCTTGTATTTGTTATTATTAGTTATCCTTTATTTGAGGAATCTAAGAGCAGCAGCAGCCAGAAGAGGAGGTGACATCTGAGTCAAGCCTCAAAGGAAAACGAAGATACTGAGATAATATTCTGACGTAGGACTAAAGATTGGAGTAGAATGGAAAAGAAAGATAGGACAATAGAGAAGTACATGATGAATAGAAGTTGACTGTAATAATAATTAACATTTATATAATACTCCCTTTGTGCCAGGCACTGTGCTAAGCACTTTACAGTATTTTATCTCATTTGATCCTCACAACAACCCTGGGGCACAGATGCTACTCTTATCCCCTTTTCACACTTGAGGAAACTGAGGCAGCCTTGGGTTAAGGGACTTTCCCAGGGTCGTAGAGTTATGATATTTCTGAGGCCACATTTGAACTCAGGTCTTCCTGACTCTAGACCCAGCACTTTATTCACTGTAATTGCTGGCAGTAGAGCAAAGTAGATGTAGAGTAAAAGAGATGATCAAAGAGATACATGACTGGAAAATGAAGTGGGATGTGCAATTTATTTTACGTGATTACTACTGGCTCAATAGAGGCAATAGTAGCAACTAAAATTCATTAGCCAATGGGTAGATTTTGTTTTTGTAGGTACTACTTTTCTAATTGATAATCAGTCAGTTGGTGGCTCAGGATGGACTAATAGGGTGAACAGAGTTTTGTTGCAGTCACAGGACATGGGTTTCAATCCCAGCTCTCATGTTCTGCCTCATGACCCTGGCAAGTCACTGCTATGTACTTCAGTGTCCCTATCTGTAGAGTGAAAAGTCTTTTCTATCTCTCAATCTATGAGCCTATGAAGAATTCTGAATATCAAATGCCATTCCTTCAACAGATATTTATGAATTCCAATTAATTCTAAGTCATTGTGCCATTTCACTTAGACATAAGAGATTCCATTACTGCTCTTATAGAGCTTTCATGTTACCAAGGGAGTTGGCAAATGAAAAAAAAAAAAACTACAATTATTAGGTAATGTGCCACACAGAATAAAGAACACAGGAGCCTAAAAGGACCTTATTAATAAAGAAGAAAAAAAAGAGGAGATGTAAAGAGGATGAGGGATAGCAGAGAGACACAAATATCAACAAAATATTAACTTCCAAATTTCCTTCTTATTAAGAGCACACCTATCACTTAACATCTACAACCTTAGTGTCATCCTCAGCTTCTCTTTCTTACTCACACTCACATATCCAACTATTACTAGTTCTTATTTTCTTTACCACCATTCCCCACTCCACTCAGGTTTGCAAAATTTCTTCCTCCTCAGCTGGACATCACAAGGAAGACTGACAGAGATTTGATCTAAGTATGCCTTTTGCATTCAAAGTCAGTTCTGGTTTAGCATCCAATTGAAAGGCTTTTTCTTGTCATACAGTAATAGTCACAAAATCCTGGTTTGTGTTTTGAAGAGGAAGGAGTAGATGCCAGCACATATTTCTAGAGCAGCCTCTCCAGCCCACAGGTGAGTTGGCATTAGGCTGGGCCTAATTCATACTCCCTCAAAAGGGCTGGACTATTTATTGATCAGTACCTGTTACAAAAGAAATAGACTTCAAGGCACTTGATTCAAGGCACAAGATTTTAATGGGGAGAAAACGTGTAAACCACTGCAACACAGATTATCGCTATTGTTTTTCATTCTTGAAGAGAACCAATGACAGAATCAGCGTGATGTCTTGACTTGTGTGTGACAGAGTAGATGGAAGGCAACCTTATAAGGGATAGGACTAGCATGGGGGGAAGAGGGAACACTAGTAAAAGTCTCCTGGAGGAAGTGGCTCTTGAGGTGACTGGTAAAGGAAACCAGGCATTTTAAGAGTTTAAAGTTGGGAAGAAAAACATCTCAAGCTTGGGGGAATGGTCAGTATAAAGCCACAGAGGTGGGAGATTGACTGTTATGTGCAAGAAACAGCAAGTCTCAATATGGTTAAATCACAGACTATTTGGATAGGTAGGAAAGGTCCAGTTCTGAAAAATGATAAATACCAGTTGCTAAACCTTGAAGTTTCTGATATCCTAACATTTCTCACATTTGACCTCTTCTCTCTACTCACATGGCCATTACTCTAGTTTGAGACTTCTATCATCTCTTGCTTGGGCTCTTATAATAGCTTTCTAATTGGCTTCCTAGCTAAGGTTTCTCTCCTTTCTAATTCAACCTTATACAAGTGCCAAAGTAATTTTCCTTCATGTCACTTCACTGTTCAATAAGCTCCAGTCCCTATTGCCTCTAAGTTAAAAGTATAAACTCCTCTGGCATTTAAAATAGTTCACAAACTGGCCCCAGACTCTAGGTTTGTTATACTTAACTTCCCACACACTAGAATAGAAAGGCCAAATTGGCCTTGCTTTTTCTCACATGCAAAATTCTAGGTCTCATTCCCATGCCTTTGCACTGGATGTCTCCCATAAAATCAATCATTTAGCAAACATTAAAAAACTTTTAATTAAATTTAGGAATTTAATTAAATTTAAGAATTAAGAATGCATTTAAGGAAACCCAAATGCAGAGAGGTAGGAGAGAACAGAACAAGAGTAAAAAATGATTAATAGTCCTTTGTGGCAAGATCTTGGTTTGTAAAGTGGAATATGATGCAATAAACCCAGAAAGGCAATTGTAACCAGATTATGAAAGCTCCTTAATTCAAGGTCCTACCTCATCAAAATGTACTCAGTAAAAAACAAAAAGCCAAAAAAGGAACTAAATTATAAATTTGAATTCCTACAATCCCCTTAGCACCTGGTAGAGCTCCAACTGACCTTTCTTGTTTATGGGTTTATCTCCCATAATTTCTCTGACCATCTTCTTTAGTGAAATAAAGGTACTTCTGTGTTTGATTTCCCCAAAACATTTTCTCATGTTCATAACCCATTTCTTCAACCATGCTGTCAGTTGAATCATGATCATAGTCCTTTTAATACTCTAGCAAAGGAGTGTGATCAAGTCAGGAAGCAGTGCTTGGGGAATGTTTAAACAGACTTTTAGTTTCTTGCTATCCATGGATTTATACGTATTCATTTTTTCTACTTAATCTCAATAGAGGGAGATATTAGGAAGGGTGTGGCTAAGTGAATACCTCAGATTACAACAAGGGGTTAATTAAATTGTATGCAGGTAAGTCATATAACCTTCCTTAGCCTCAACTATCTCATCTATAGAACAAGGATAATAAGGTCAGCAGGCAGACAGCTGGATCTATTTTAAAGTCCTCTCCAGGTCTAAGATTCTTCAAAATTCTAACCAAAAGTCACCATACAAAGATAATTTGAAGGTGAAGTCAGCTCACAGTTAGAAGCTGTAAGATGTGAAGGAAAAAAAAAGATTAAGGAAATAGCAAACAATTAAAACTACATTAAATTATTAACTACTATTATATTATAATTACTTCTACACCTGGGAGGTGTAGAGACAAGAAGTTGGCAGCCCAGAATGGATAATTGGTGGTGATAGAGTGATGAGAAGTTTAGGAAGGTGGGAGAAAAGACATGCTGAGGTCAACTTATAGAGAATGGAGAGAAAATCAGGAACATCTGGTTGATGAGAGACCATTAGTAAGAAACTCTTAGAAACAAAACAATTACAGTAAAAAATGGAAATGACATTCATCAAAAACTTGTCATATGAAAAACTATACAGAACCTGTGCACAAGACAATAAAGTTTGAGATTCATAAATACAATGAAGCAGACTTATTTATTTTACTTATTTCAAACTTAACAAACACCAAATAAGTAGAACATTTCCATATACAAAGCAGAATAGAAAAAAGATGACTGTACATGAAATTGGGAATTTCTATTCTATGCAGTTTGCTTTTCCTTTTAAGCACATAATAAATACAACATGTAATTTTCAAAGCCAAAGCAGATTTTAAAAGAGATAACTAGAGCAATAAAGATTACAAGAATAAAGTGAACATGCCAAAATTCTTTTCAAAGCAAATAAAACATGAAGTCACAAACATAGCAAAGAAAAAAACAGGAAGCTACTGTACAGAGGAAAGGTTGAAAGTAAAACAAATCTCCCTAGAGTTAAGGCAAGTCATTGACTTAATGCAGTTTCCAGATATCATTTAATGTTTTAAATTAAAACCTTGAAGATAAATGAGTCAATTAGCAGAAACACTAAGTTGAAAGAGTCAAATTTTTGTGGACATCTAAGGAAATTAATATTAACTACTGCAAAGAGGAAATCTACCTGCATAATTAACTTTGACTAGCTTTATATCTGGGAGGATAAAAGACCTGTTACTTATAAAGCCCCATGCGTGAAAGGTGCTATATAAATACAGTCTCATACTATTATTCTCATATAATCACTATAGTCAGCAGCTGTTTCTCATCGACTCCTTCTGAAAGGCACCACTACACACTTGGTTTAATTTATTGTGAATTACAATCAAGTTTCACATGGCATCCTAAAAGAGCTGAAGCACTGAGGTGCTGGTGAGAATCTGAACTAAGTGAATTCCCAATATTTCTGAGTGAATGAAAACTTATGGGAAGGGAACTACCTGACAAGGGAGAGAAAAAAAAAAAAAAAACTGTTCTTTGTAACATTTCATTTCATTCCCCCTAAGGAAGACTATTCAAAAGTGAGGTATCTCAACATTCCTCTGCCAAACATTAAACATTTTTCCTTCATCAGATCTACAGAGATGCTTGGAGAGTTCATAGGGTTAAGGGTTATGGGGCACACATTGGGGCAGACCCCCGTCCTTCTTGGTAACTGTCAAACCTGGTTAGTTTGTGGTATTCTCAATCCCTTAATTAGTTTCCCCTTTAATGTTTCCTCTTTATCCCTTAATCCTCTCTTCTTGAACTTGGCCACCTTCTAGTTTCTCATGGACATTCCCATCAGGTGTATACATTTTTCAAACTTCTAATTTTTATTTTAGAGCTCAGTATTTTTTAGTGGTCAAAGAGGAACAGATCCTTACTATGTCAATATTCCTATGGATTTTCATCTCATTGATAGTGATATAACCTGAACTACATTATTCAAATAAAGGGCAAATCCTAGCTCAATCCTAAGTCCTTTTTTCCCCCTGTGGAAAGTACTTAAGGGACTATAGAACATTCACTTGAAACTTTGTCACAGGAGCAGCTAGTTGGTACAGTGGATAGAGCACCAGCGCTGAAGTCAGGAGGACCTGAGCTCAAATCTGGCCTTAGACACTTAGCACTGTCTAGCTGTGTGACCTTGGAAAAGTCACTTAACCCCAATTGCCTGAGCCAAAAAAAAGAAAAAAACTTTATAACACATAATCTTTGATATCTGCACAATAAATCCTTCTTAACTGCTGAGTTTTACACACAACCTTATAGTTAGCACGAAAGTGGCATTTTTTTTGGTCTAGTATTAATCTGAGAAAAACATTCTACATTCTAGAGAGATTTCAGTATCTTCTAACTAGAACAATGATTACTAACAACTAGAAAACTTGGCTTTACTTCTGAACTCTTGATTCACTTTCTGTATATCCTTGGGAAGTCACTTCCTTTCTATAATTGTGTTTTTTTGATGAGGAAACTCAGATGCAGTTCAAACCCGCTTGTCTTAATGGGGTGTGACTTCAAAATTTCTTATAGAAAAGTATAGGTTAGTAACAATAATATCAACAAAAAAGTGGATAAATATTATAATAATGTAGGAAAGATCTGTGATTTTATCATTAAATTACTAAATACTCTAACTCTTAGAGATAAGTCCTAGGGAGCATTTTTTTCTCAGAAGCTCTCATATTTATTCTCATGTATATGTTTATGTATGTATACACATTACACATGTGGCTATGTATATATATATGAGATCTTCACTGTGGACTCCCTCCTTGGAATCACAATTTTAGGAAGTATTCCAGCTGTGCTTTAACTCACTCATAGCCGAACTCTCTTTGGAACACTCCTCTTTCTCCTTACCTGTTACATTTTTCCTTTCCTGGTTAACCTTCCCTATCTCTCCATTGCGTTGTTTTCTCCTATTAAAATGTAAACTTCTTGAAGGACTGTCTTGCTTGTGTATATTTGTATCCCCTCTGCACAATATCTGGCATATTTCTGTTGTTCAGTCGTTTGCTTGTTCATGGCCCCATTTGGGGTTTCCTTGGCAAAGACACTGAAGTAGTTTTACAAATGAGAAAACGGAGGCAAATAGGTTAAAGTGATTTGCCCAGAGTCATAGAGCTAGTGAATGTCTGAGGCTGGATCTGAACTTAAGTTTTCCTGACTCAGATCTGGGGTTCCATTCATTGTGTCGCCCAGCTGCCCTCTTTTGACATAGATTAAGGGTCTAATAAATGATCAACTGATCTCCCTCTCTCATTCTCTCTGTCTCTTGTGTCTCTCTCTCTCTTTCGCATACTATGACCTTCAGTGACTTTAACTTTTGCCTGTTTCCTAAATCGATGATCTCTGCTCCAGACTCACTTTACTTCATAGATTTAACACTATAGTTGATCACTTCATCTAAATGTTATTTTTCACCACTGCATACAGAGCCATCTCTAGTTGTCCTCATCCATATCTTGCCATTGGACCCAGATGGTTCGGAAGGAGATAGTGAGGCTGGTGACAGTCCATCCACACTCAAATCCAACTCACTTGCATGCCATGATATCACCCTTCTGATGTCATGGTCCTTTTTGAGAACAATAACAACATCCTTCACCATTGAATCACTTTCTTCTTATCCTTTTGTCATTCTACATCCAGCCACATTCTCACTTGAATGCAAGATTGCTTGCCTTTCCAACTGCCCAAAGGACATTTAGATTAGATGTCCCTTTGGCATTTTAAGCTTAGCATTTCTTTTTGTAATATTTCATTTTTTCCAATTACATGTACAGAAAAAATGTAACATTCACTTTTTATTAAATTTTGAGTTCCAAATTTTCTTTCTCTACCTCCCCTTTTCCTAAAACTGCAAACAATTTGATATAAAACTTATGTCTGCAATCATGTAAAACTGATTTACAATCATGTAAATCATGTAAAATTGATCAGTTATATTTTGAAAGAAGAAATAGTTGGCAAAACAAAGTTTGCAAATGGGAAAACATATACACATAAAATAAAGTGAAAATAGTATGCTTCAGTCTGCATTTAGACTACATTAGTTTTTTCTCAGGATGCAGTAGCATTTTCTATCATGAGTCTTTTGGAACTGTCAGATCATTGCAATTGCTAAGAAGAGCTAAGCCAATTATACATGATCATCACAAGATGTTGCTGTTACTGTTTACAGTGTTCTCCTGGTTCTATTCATTTTGCTTTGCATCATATACTTAACATTTCTAAAATGGAATTGATCTTTCCCAAACTCAACCACCTTACTGAGCTTCCCTGGTTCTGTTGAGGATATACCATTTTCCCAGTCATCCAAACTCATAAGCTTGGGACCATCCTAGGTCTTTGGTCTCTCCTTCCATCCAATTCGTTATCAAGTCTTGTTAATTTTATTGCTACAACATTTCTTGTATCTGATTCTCTCTTATCACCAACACAACCCCACCTCCACCCCCCCACCCCCGGTTTTGAAGTCAGAGGCTCTGGGTACAAATCCTATTTATAGTGACAACTAATTTCTTGTATAATCTGGACAATTTAATTAACATTTCTAGGTCTGTTTCCTCATCTGTATAATGGCAGAGTTGCATTAGATCTCATAGTTCCCAATCTTATTTTAGGGTCTCATCACTTAACACGTGCAATGCTGTAATAAGCTCCCAGCTGATTTCTTTACTTCTATTCTTTCTGACATCTTTCCTTCATGCAGTATCAAAATAGTCTTCCTCAATCAGATCTGATTGTGTCATTCTCTTGCTAAAACAAAACAAAACAAAACCCCCAACTCCAGTGGCTCCCTAATATTTCTAAAAAATAAACTCAAAATGACTTTTAAGGCCCTCCACAATCTAGCTCCAAAATACCTTTTCAGTCTCATTTCATATTATTTATTTCTCTATACCTTATGCTCCAAAGTGAACTACTGTATCTGAATTTTCCATTTTCCACCTCCATGCACATGTCAACACTATCTCCCATACACTCCATCTTTCTTCAAGGTTTGACTAAGGTGCTTCCTCCTATGTGAAACTTCTGATTCCCCCAGGTATTAAGGCTTTCTTTCTCCTTTGATTATCTTTTATTTTAGCATACAAGTTAGTCAATAAATGCTTTATTAATGTATTGTGCTAAACACTTGATACAAAGAAAGTCAAAAGACAGTTCCTGCTCTGAAGGAGCTCATATTCTAATGAGGGAAGACAACATAACAAGCATGTAAAATAAGCTATACATAAGATAAATTGCATGTAAGTTTGACAAAGGCAGAAATTATATTATTTTTATCTTTGTTCTCCCACTCTCCCAGTAGCTGACATGGTGCCTTATATGCCCTAATAAGTTTGCTGAATCAGGAAATACAGAGGTAGGCAGGTACAAAATTTCTCCCTTTTTGCTGGAGTTCATAAATTCTTTTCCCCTAGAAAAAATACTTTGAATTGCGTTTAGGCCCATTTAGGCTTAATCACTGGTTTTCTTGTCTGGCATCCAATAGTCTAACTTCACAAGACATAATAAGCTTCAACCTAAAAATGTTGTTGCTTCAAGATTTCTAATTAGAGTCAGTACTATGGGAATTTACCTGTACTGTAATAATCTACAAATAGGAAAAGTCCTTCTTATGGGAAGTTCCTAGAGAATATATATCTCCTCAAATATAAAAAACTTTTAATGAGATATGGATGATCTGACTTGACATGGGATAGTTTTTCCATTTCAAGCATGAATGAAATCTTGAAAACTTACTGGCACTCGGTTAAGTTTTATACAATTGAATAGTTATCCAGCAAATTCTTTGGAATAGTTACAACTTTTCTATCAGCGAAACTAAAGATCTTAGTTAATTAATATAGTCTGTAATTCTCCCTTCTTCTGATGGGAAGGCATATGAAAGGATGGAATGATTAATTACAATCTGTCACACATGAGTATCTAATTATTGTGTCAATTTCAAGTTAGAATAGGCAGATCTTACACTTCCATCTCAGGGGCATCCCAAAGTGATGGAAACTGAGCTTTTCAGCCTATATTTTTGATTACTTTTTTCAGCTGAAAATACTTTTACACTGTGGTCATGAAATTGTGTTGTCCCCTGAAGATGGTATTTTTTGAAACAAGAACAAGAGCACTGAGTCATTTGGTTTGTTGTGGCCTTGCTAGGTGCAGTGGCCATTTTTGTGAGCTGTAACCAGCTCCAGTCTGCAAAATTTGCACAGAAACCATGGAACTCAGTAAGGATTGAAATTAAATTGTATTTCCTTATACTTGGAGAGACAATAAAATAAGGTGTCCAGTCATTCTTTCTTTGGATTCACATTAGCTGTTAAGCATATTTACTTTTGTCAAAAGGGCAGCTTGATTTTCAACTTTGCCCTTAGAGGCTGCAAATGGAAGGATCATCCCACCATCTTCTAAACAAGGAATCGTCATTTGTCCCTCTTCTTTTCTGGTTCCTATTTGAGTCCACAAGTTATCTCCCTGTAATTTGTAAAAGCCTACAAGTATTTTCTCTTTGGGCTCACCACCATGATCACGTAATGATGATGGAGAAATAAATGAAAATGTCACTTCAGTAGGAAATAGTATATTGGGTGATTAATCATTTCCTATTGCCTAATTTGGTAATTCTGTGCATAGTGAGTTACTGAAGATTTCACTCACAGAATTTGGATTCTGGTCATTTGCACAAATGATTCATTGATTTCCTAGTTGGAGTTCTAAGCAAATTCACCCCTCCCCCCCCTTTTTGTTGAAATTTCTGTAGTTTTAAGGACATCTTAAGCTTTTGTAAGATTGTTATGCCCTGCACAATTCCAAAGATCCCACTCTTTTCCCTTGATGAGTAAAATCATTTGGATCAATTTGAGATCACTTGGGACATCAACAAAGTTACATACAAGTATAAAGGTTCAAATAAAGATCAGAATAGAAAATTACTCCATACCACCTTAATTTAAGTGAAGAGATGCTAAACTCCAAAATATTTATTAGGTGAGGATATGTTCTGATTGGTTCACAGGACATGGCCTACTCACGTCCAGGAAGCCTGGTTGATTGAGGAACAGGATCATTTCTCTGGAGCCTGTAAAACGCCACTGAGCTAGCTGGAACAGGGAATTTGATTGAACATATGGCAATAGAGAGGTGAGAAATCCATTCTTGAAAAAGAATTTCTTGGATATAAAGAGTGATATTATAAGTAAATTAGAGGAACATAATATAGTTTACCTCTCAGATCTATGAATATGGAATAAATTTATATCCAAAGAAGAACTGGAACTCTTAATTGAAAACCAGATAGGTAACTTTGACTATATTAAGTTAAAAAGTTTTTGTACAAACAAAACCAATGCAGTCAAGATTAGGAGGGAAGCAATAAATTGGGAAATCATCTTTACATTTAAGGGTTCTGATAAAGGTCTCATCTCTAAAATATATAGAGAATTGTCTCATATTTATAAGAATTCAAGCCATTCTCCAATCAATAAATGGTCAAAGGATATGAACAGACAATTTTCAGAGGATGAAATTAAAACTATTTGTAGTCATATGAAAAGGTGCTCCAAATCACTATTGATCAGAGAAATGCAAATTAAGACAATCTTGATTGAGGTACCACTACACACCTATCAGATTGGCTAAAATGACAGGAAAAGTTAATGATGAATGTTGGAGGGGATGTGGGAAGGCTGGGACACTGATGCATTGTTGGTGGAACTGTGAATGGATACAGCCATTCTGGAGAGCAATTTGGAACTATGCTCAAAAAGTTATCAAACTGTGCATACTCTTTGACCCAGCAGCATTTCTATTAGGCTTATATCCCAAAGAAATCATAAAGGAAGCAAAGGGCCCCACATGTACAAGAATGTTTGTGGCAGCCCTTTTTGTAGTGGCTAGAAACTGGAAACTGAAGGGATGCCCATCAATTGGAGAATGGCTGAATAAATTATGGTATATGAAGATTATGGAATATTATTGCCCTGTAAGAAACGACCAGCAGGACGATTTCAGAGAGGCCTGGAAGGACTTGCATGAACTGATGCTGAGTGAAATCAGCAGAACCAGGAGATCATTATTCACAGCAACAACAATACTATATGATGATCAATTCTGATGGACATGGCTCTCTTCAACAATGAAATGTTTCAAACCATTTCCAATTGTTCACTGTAGAAAGCCATATACACCCAGAGAGAGGGATGTGAAATGTGGACCACATCATAACGTCCTCATGCTCTCGATTGATGTTTGCTTACATTGTGTTTCCTTTATCTGATGTGTCTTTAGTGTAGATGTTTTTTCTTGCACAAAAATGATAAGTGTGGAAATATGTATACATATATTCGATTTGTCAAGTATTTTAATATAATTAACATGTAGTGGATATCCTGCTACCTAGGGGAGGGGTGGGGAGTTGGGGGGAAAAATCTATAACAGAAAGCTATGTAAGGGTTAATGTTGAAGAATTACCCACACATATGTTTTGCAAATAAAATTTAAAAAAAGAAAAAGAAAAAGAATTTCTTATTCTTGGCCTTCCCTTGGTCTCCAAGATGATTCAGAAGAGGGAAGATTTGAACTTTTCCTTTTGGACACCTCGCAGCAATCGCAGAACACAGAGGCTTTCCTGAGTCCCTGTGGGCAGATTGGTCCCACAGAGTCCAGCCAAAAAGCTACACTGTCAGCAGAAAAGACTTCCAGGACCTCTGCCAACCAAGCTCTGAGTTTGGGCCCACTTTCCTTAGGCACTTATGAGAGTGTCAGTGGTTCTTACTGCATCACCCTTCTTTCTAAAAGCTAATTAAGTCTTGTTAAATAATTTATTTCCCTGATAATCCTTGGGGGGGGGGGGGAAAGAAGAACCATATAGCATTAAAAAAACAAAAACAAAAACAAAAACCCAATGGTCCCTTGGTTCTAACCTTTCAGCCTTGAAAGGATATAGTGGCTGCTTCTGCCATGCTTTGGGATAGTTACCTCAGAGCCTATCCTACACTAGTAAGCTTTTTACTTTTGTTCTTATAGAAACTTTCCCTCAGAAAATCTGATAGTGATCATAGATCTTTTTCATTTGCATCTCTACAATCTTTGGAGTCTAGGTTTGTAAAAAGGTCCTATGGCAAGTGGTTTCCATTCCCCCCCTTTTTGGAGTATTGGCTTCTTAGTCAAGATTTGGTAAAGTTAAATTTTGTTTGTTAACACATTCTAATAATTTCACTATATCCCAAGGCTAAATCAATAACTGAGATGCATTTAGATAAAATACTTTTATTTTTTTCCCTGAAATAAGAATGTTGCTAATTTTCTATTATGCAAACTATGAGTTCTATGTATACAAATAATGAGAGCATGCAGTATAGTATAGGCAAATACGCATGCTAAATTGAAATTTGCTTTAGTTATTGACCTACCTCTCATTTACATTCATATGCTGAATATAAAATAAAATTCTTTTTATAGTAATTTTTAAAATGTACCAAGTCTGGTCTTTTCCTCTTTTTGCTACCTGTGTAATTCAATCACTTCTCATTTCTTATTTAGACATATACCTCTTTCCAACAAGGTTTCTTTTTCCAACACAAATCCTTTAAGTATTTGAGAACATAGGCATTAGAATAAATGAAACACTTGCACATTGTATGAGACACACACAGATGTGCAAAGGCTATACATATCATTCCTTTAATTGGAAAGAAAATGCCAAATGACATCCATGTTTTGGAGCCCCCTACATACCACAGGATCTGAGGTTATACAGTCATGTTGTTCAGCAGTTGGTTGCCCTCAGAAGTGTAATTGCAAAAACATTTTCAGTACAAATTATTACATTCATTTCCTGGCAATAAACTGGTCTGTGAAAATACGAGGTAAGTCAGCATGTACATGAACAGAAACATTAAGATCAAGGAAGTTAGCTCTGGGGGCCTGTGGCTTCAGATTTCTGATTTTTAAGGCATTCAGATTTTTTTTTTTTTTATTTAAGAAAGCTTTGTAAGGAGAAAGGGAAAGAAATTCTTCAAAGACAAAATGATTTATGAACCTAAACATTAAAGATCCTACCCCCAGAGTAACAAAGTGACTCCCAAGTTAAATGAGTTTCCACTTGCAGGCTAAGTCAATTCATACAGTCCATCAATACAAAGCAGTGCTAGCATAAACTTATGTTGTTCTATTTGGAAACAGCTCCTGAATTCCTTGGTTTCATTCTATCTATTTGCAGGGTAGATACTCAAGGTTACACAGATAATTGCCTCAGTGTTTCCTAAAGTAGTGATTTTTTTCTTTCAGTATTGTCAAAAGCAACATTTCCCCCTGAAAAACATCTTTTTTTTTTTTTTTTTTTTTGCGGGGGGTGAGGGGTGGGTGGGAGGAGCCTGGAGGTTGTCCTAGTTTAGGAAAGATTTATTTATATCAAGGAATCCACTGGGCAGAATTTTAATTTTAGTTTCAAATCTTGTCCTTTTTGAGGTGGATAAGAAAGATAGCCTGGCATAGTGGATAAAGAGGAGGCTTAGAAGCCAGAAGGCTAGGGTTCCAGTTCTATCTGTGATGCACATTGCCTGTGTGCCCTTGGGCAATCACTTAATTTCCCAGTGCTCTAGACAATATTATAATATTATAAGTTGCAGAGAAGGTGCCAACTTACATGAGAGAAGGATTTTCCTCTTCTGGAGCTCTCCATAATAAAGAAATCAGATGTAGTCCATACCTCCTGCGTAATGTAAAAGAAGTTAACATGGTGGGAGTGCAGCAGCACTTTTTTATTTATAATTTAATCAATATTTAGCCTACTATTTTTGATAAAACATACTGATTTCCTAAATTATTCCAAAATTCATTCTGCCTGCTCAGAGGTTCCAACTATTATCCATGGAAAATAAAATATCTCTTGGATGTTTGGTAACTCATGCAATTTGTACTTTCTGTGCACTTGAGCAAAATATTTAAATAAAGCAGTTATCAGCAAATCTTTCAGTGTCCATCTGAGCCACCCACTAGCTCTTCAGAAGAACCTTTCACATTTCACTTTCTTAAACTTAGGCCAAACCAGGAATAATTTAAGTTGGTGGTCATTTCATCCTTTTTTCTAATAAGTATGAAGAACGAAGGATCTAACAATCCCTAAAGAAAACATGCTTCTCTATTTGAGCTCTTAATAATTTGAGCACAAAATTTCCATGTGCTTGGAAATGACAACTATTTCTTGCCCCATTTTATTCACTATTAAATTTCATGGATTAGGTATTTTTTGTTTTTAGTTCATGTGATCTACTTTTTCCACACTGCTCCTTATTTCAATTGTGCATAGAGGAAAGAAGTAGCACAGGCCTAACTTATGTACAAAGCATCAGTCATGCTTTTATTGGTTCCTTAGAGAATTTTGAAAAGTGGAAACTTTCTAAAAAAAAATGTTCTATTAGAAAACTAAATACAAAAAGGCAATTTGAAAACCAAAAAATATACATCTTGAAAAAATACTTTTCACTTTCAATCATAGCCAAGGTTTATTAACACAATAAATTAACTATGTCAATGGATTTTAGTGTCATTAAAAAGAAAAAGTGTGAGTTGGAGGGTAGAGGTCATTATTTGCCCAAGTTAGCAGTGAATGCCATCCATTTCTTCTCCCTTTGTCCCATTTACTACCTCAGTTGAATTCTCAAATCTCTTATGACTAGGCTCCAAAAAGTGTAAATTTGTTTTTAGGCAAAGTACTATTTTACATATTTTAAAGATAACATTTTTGTTGATTTTGTTTTTATACCATCATTTCCCACTACTTCTGAGAGCCACCCTTCATAATAAAGGTTTTTTTAAAAGGAGTAAAAAATGAATTCAGCAAAACAAACCAATATATTAGTTTAGACAGTATATGACACCATACATCTACATATTCATCATATTCATGTGTGTGGCAGGAAACCATTACCTCCACCTTCAACCATCACCTCTTCTTAGATCTCACTGGAAACAATCCTGTACTGAAAACCCAAGTACCTCAGGAACAGCATTGCCTCCAGACTAATGATCCTAATGCCACCATCCAGGTAATCAATATTTAGAAATGCAAAATGTTGCCACCAAGGTCACCGACATCATCAAATGGTTCAACATTGGAATTGAATATTTTATCAATGGAAAAAAAATGACAAGTTGAAATCTCCCGTTTTCTCCTATAACAATGTGGGGAACTACAATATATAGATTTTTTTATTTGTAATTCCAGCACAGCATTTCAGAGTCATTTTTCAGTTGATACCTTTGTCTAATTTTTTGCAATGATAAAGTGTTGCTATACATATTTTGGTGCAGAGCACTTGCCTTTCCTTCTGTCACTGACTTTGGGGTACTAGCCTACCAGTAATCTTTTTAGCTCTTCACATAATTTGCAAATTTCTCTTCAAATATAAAAACTAATGTACTCTTGCTTTCCATGCTCTAGAGTCTAAGGTCATTTCACCCCTGAAAAGCAATAGCTATCTCTAGTGCCTCTGCTATCAAATTCATTAAAATGAAATTTCCTCTCATACACTATTTAGCATTAGAAATTTCTTCTGGGTGTCTAGTAAAGGTAGATTGTGTACCACTAGAGGCCTAATCCTGAAGTATCTGGTGAATACCAGACAACGGTATCACATCCTTCTCCCCCGAAGTTTATTTCAAGCTCCACTGCACTTACCCCCAACATTTATACTCCTTGACAATTTCATCAATGTAGGCTCACCACCAACCAATGCAACCTCTTCACCCTTTAGCAGGTATTCTTCATGAGTTACGTGTGCCAAAAATGACAGGCCACCTGATGGCCAATGTTCTGGTGATGAGAGGCTTTAAAACTTAACCAGTTATACTGGTTCTTGGACAATAGAACTCATCTTGGTATTGTACTTAGAACCTTTCCAAATAATTAGGACCTAGAGCTAGAGATTACACCTTTTCAAGGATCTAGATTTACCTTTATGCCAAATAAAGTAACAAAGCAGGACTTTATTTGAAGTTGTATCCATGTAACTGAAAAGGCAGAGGTGACATTCATATAAACTATGGCTCCAATTAGGGCTTAAATCCAGAGAAATTCTAATTCTAGACTTATCATGATAAAGAGCATTTACCCAATATCTCAGTAACTTCATTTTCTTCTATCTAAATAAGAGATAACTACTGATATTTTGGTGAGGAGGAAGCTTAAAACTTGGGGTGATAAGGGTCTTTAAGTGAAAGAAAAGATTAATGCACATAATATTGACTACCAAACCTATCAAAGAAGGGGCTATCAAATATTCCAAGATATCACTCATTTCTCTCTTTGCTCACCACTAATGAAAGCAACCAATCATTAAGACACTCTTCCATTGCCAGTGTTATTGGCTGATGGAAAGTTTTGATATACTGCCACATATGAAGAGCTCTGAAAAGTATGAAGTGCTAAATAAAGAACAACTATTTTAAAAAATGAAAATAGGAAACTCAGAATGTGAAAAACTGGAAGATATACAACATTATCAAATGAGATTTATCATCAAACCATCAAGCAAACATAACAGAGACAATTTATTTAAGAAAAGTTTTACTAATGCGTTAATATTTGGGCAAAGTTATTGCAATGGGTGTGAAAGGCAGACAGACATACGGTTACAGGCTACAGAAAAACAAAAAGGGTTTTATACAATTAAAATATTAAACAAGCCTCTGGGGTTTAGGTGAATGACTAACAAATCCATAACAGAAATTAAATCTGGAAGATTAGATCCAGTATTAGCACCTACGGTATCACTGGAAGTAGAAGTTTAATTCTTTAATTCTTTTCTAGTAAATCCCTTAGTTCCTTCCAAAGAACAATGCTCTCAAACCATAATGATAAACTTAATTTCAAAGTCTTGGAAAACACTGTCATGAAGAATGTAGATAAAAGAAAAACAAAAATTGATTTGGATTTTTGGGAGTTCTACTCAGGAAACATTCATATTATTTTACCTGTACTAATTACAAGATCTATGTGCATCCTGAATACTGAATTCAAGAAAGGCTTATGATTCATAAATTTTGCCAGTGGAAATAGTTAAAAATGAGCACATACAGTTATTATTCCTACCAAATTATTTTCCTCATAAGTTATATTTATAATAAAGCCATAAGGAAAATGTTCATTACACTTGCTTATTACACATTAAGGGACAGAGCAAGGATGTCTATAGGTCTGATTTAGCATCCACTTTATTGTGCTTACACAGTTTTAATAAAACAAGCAACACAAACTACATCCTCCCAATGTTCATGGCAATGCAGTAATGATATAAAATTCTCCCAAGGAGAATCAAAGTAACTGGAAATCACATGAAATACTGTTCACTTAAGTAATAAGTGCTACATTAAAAACAAATAGCATTATGTTATCTTTCCAATGAGTTTCAGTATGAGAAACTAACAGTAGAAACAGATCTTCTGGTAATCCTGTGAGTTCCTTGAGGTCTGGGAGATGTATCAGCAGGGCACAGGCATAGTTTACCCCTCATCAAAAATCATGCCCAGAAGAAAAAAAAACATTCTTCAATTCAGAGGAAATGAAACCAAACCTGCATATGACTTGCTGAAATTTAAAAAAAAAAAAAAAAAAAAACACCTGGTAGAGATGACAGCATAAATACTGAGCAGAACCAATCGTCCTGGTAGCAGTTGAGAAATGGATTTTGGATTGGGCTGATTTACACAGCTCATTTTATTAAACTGTTTTGAATTAAAAAAGTGAAATGCTTCATTATAGTTTCTCAGAAATAACTACAAAGATTACATAGTCCTACACAGTTTAAAGACACAAAGTGGATGCTGAGTGACTAGATGTCACTCCAGGAGCGGAATTTTAGAAAGTTAGTCCTTGGAGTAGAATGGCACCATGGCTCTGGCAGCAGATACAAAGGAATGATGCTTGGAGAGGAGGTAGGGGACACTCTGCAGTTGGCCGGTGGACAGAAGAGAGTCCCATTCTGAGACGGACTCTGAAAAAGGAACCAACATGAAGTCTTAGAAAGTTATAAATACTAAAGTGTGCTTTTATTACTTTCTCCTGAATCAATGACATGAGACTGATTCTATTTTGTTAAGGGTTCTACCTGGTGGCTTCTCTGGATTTGCAAGAATGTTTATTTCATCTAGCACGGTGACTATGAATTTATATTTTAAATACTGTAAATTCAAATTTTAAAAAAGTCACTACTTTATTGTGATACTGAGCATATCATTTCTCTTTTTCACACAAGAAGCCTGACCAAGGTAATATTAGGTACCTCACAGAGCTGGGAAGGGTAAAGAGAACATTGGTACATTTGTAAAATGTTTTCCATAGTGCTTTTACAGAAAGTTTAACAAAAATTAAATTAAAACTAGTGACAAAATGCTATTTTACCGAAAGTTCTTTTCATGAAGGTCATCTTCTTTTTGCATATTACTTCATTAAAATATACATTTAACCCCAAATACTACCTTTAATCTCCAGACAACTTGCAGATTTGAGGTGGGGGGTTTGGGGAGGTGTGTGTGTGGGGACTGGTGAAACATTAAGTGCACTTTCACATGCCCTCACAAACATTCATACAGCTGTTTGACAAGCCCCTAGCCCTTACTGGGTTCTGTTCCTGATGAACATACAACTCTAAAAACACAATTGTGCTGAACAAAAACATTTGCAATTCATGAAACTATCCAGAAGTTCCTAATGTAAATCTTTCCCATTTCAAAAATTTCACAGTTGTTTGAACACTGATAGATTAGCCTCTTGTGTATAATTGCTCAAAACTCCACACTACCTCAGAAAAACATTGTTTAGCAATAATAGCTGCAAAATGAGTCATGACAAATGAATTTTGCCAAGTCAACGCAGCTGCAATTGATAAAACAAACTTATTCCAATGGCATGTAACAAAAGCTACACACATAAGGTTTCTGATTGCTCACTTTTAGAAATATCAGAAAATTGCAAATCAGAAACCATATAGACAAACACTACATATTCCAAAATACTCTTGTTATCTAAGTCTTTTTTATAAGTAAATGTAGGGCACAGGCATTATATTATTCACATCTTTGGGTTTTAGGAAAGTTCATGTGACAAAAACATACTTTTTTAAAAATTTTGCTGAGGCAGGCAAATGGAGTTAAGTGACTTGCCTAGGGTCACACAGCTAAGAAAGGTTGTGTCTGAGGCCACATCTGAATTCAAGTCCTCCTGACTTCAGGGCTGGTGCTCTAACCACTGCGCCATCTAGCTGCTCCAAGAATATACAGTCTTTAAGAACATCAAAGTTAACTGTCAGGTTGCACATAACCTGGACAGAAGCCACTAACAGCTTTGTTCTTCAAAAGTACAGAAAAGATCCTAAAGCAAAGGAGAGACAAAGTCCTCATTTTTACTCCATGAAAAGTTTCTGCTTTTTAATGTGGTCCCTCCCACATCTGGAAAAGTTGTCTTTGCTACATTGTGCCATTGTGCAAGACACTAGTTTGTGGCAGAAATCAGTTGAGAAAGTCATCTGCAAGAGAAATGAGACTTCAACCTCCTAAAAGATCTGATACAACTTGGAGAAGCTAGCAAAAATGAGGGCACACCAATACCTCCTGCTCCGAAAGCACAGTTGCACAGTGGTCAGCTGGAGCAGTCTCAGTGTTTCAGAGAACTTAGCAAAACAACACCACTGGGTCTATGGATTATTTTGTAGCATTAATCCACTGATTTACATGTTATTTATGGAGGGCAGACAGTGATATGTCAGCTGCACACACTGGGCCAGGGACTGACCCTGCAACTTGACCTTCTTTCCCCAGGCAGGTTACGACCTTCTCTGCAATGGTCTGAGAGCTGCCTTGGGCACAGAGATGTTTGGTGCCTTGCTCTGGGTCATAGCTACCTAATATGTAGCAAAATCAAGATGTGAACCCAGGTCTTCTTTAGAGTCAGCTCTTTATCTACTCTGCCTTCCTCTTTATATCAACGCATTGTTACCTGCCCAAGTCAAGGGATTTCTCTAAATATACTTATAAACACTAGATAAAAGTGTATGTTCCCCCCAACATACACATATCCCAAAGCCCTTAGGATCATTTCTTTATATCCCAAATGTCCTGCATATAGTAAGACCTTAACAAATGTTTGTTTAATTTAAGTACTGGTACTCACATTTCTATGTGAACTGATTGATGGCAGGGCCTGAGCAGTCATGTGAGGAGGCTAGTCTAATATATAAAAATAATCTGACACAATATAGACAAAATTAGATTTAGATTTCTATCTAACCAAGTTAAATGCCAGATTTTACATATTATACTAACAGGATTAATCATTTAAAGACAACACCATTCAACTATACACATTAACTATCCACCACCTCCCATACAAGATAAAGATAAAGTTTTATATTATATGCAGTGGAAAGGTTTATTAAGGAAGAAAAATTATACATATATATATTCTTAATGTATAGAAAAATACTTAAAAACAAACTCTTAATTTGTTATTTACCTTAGACTCCATGGTTTATCTTCCACTGCTCATGCCTCTGTCTTCATAAATGGTAATTTCAATCTATATAGTATAGCTGTTAAGAAAACATACCACTAGATACCAAATGAAGAAAAAGATGGTTTTATTCATTAACTTGTATCATTACTACTGCTGATTTTTTAAAAATGCACTAGCTCTATACCCTCTGCTATATTTTGTCTTTAAAATTCATTTATTAAGCGTTCTTTGAGACTATCGAAAACATCATGATTAAAATTAAAGATTACCATTCAAGTAGTTTCACATATTATTTTATTAAAAGGAATTCTGGCTCATTTCTCACTAATTTTATTTTTATATGGTATCTGTTCAACATCAATTTTATATAATAGCAATACAAGAATATAGAACTTTTGAGTATAATGAAATTTTGTGATGTTAATAAAACAGTATTAGGTTTTTATTTTCCTCCAAAGAAAGAGGGAGCATAATGGATAGAGACAGCTAAATGGTGCAATGGACAAAGCTGGACTTGCTTGGTGTTAGGAAGTTTAAATGGAACTTCTGACACTAGCTGTGAGTCTAAGCCAAGTCTCTTAAGCTTTGTCTGCCTCAGTTTTCTCATCTGGACCCATTAATGCCATCTACCTCCCAGAATTGTGAGAATAACATGAGATAATATTTATAAAGTGATTAGCAAACTATATAAATGCTAGCTAGTAGCAGAGATTCAAGTCCTATCTTTGACATTAGGGCTGTGTGACCTTGGGAAAAGTTCTTTCCATGTTCCAAGCAACTATAAAACTATCAAATGCAATACAGTTGCTAACCTGTACTGGTAGGACTGGGATTGTGTAATCCAAAATTCCATTTATTTATTTAATAATTTAATTATCAAGTTAAATTATTTATAATTTTATTTACCCATTTCACCCATTACTTTTCAATGCTTATAGCTTCTGAAAATGTGCACAATATGTCAAAACGGTAATGAAATCAAACATCTGGCAGCTGTAACTGATTTAAGCAACTAGTCAGATGAACCTATGGAAGAACTGTAATTCATTTGGATGACAAGTTCCACCACACACTCAGTTTATCCATTTCAAAAGGTCTTTTGGTTCAGATCTCTGCAGCTGAAAAGCATTAGTCATATCAAAACTAATATTACTACAAGATGCCCGCAGAACCCCCAAGAAAGATAGTATCGAAAATACTAACAGTTTGCAAAACACAAAAGATACCGAAGAAAATAATTTGTAGGAAAAAAAAAAAAAAAGCAAGTATCATACACAAAAACTTTCTAGGACAGTTGGTAAAAACAATATTAAATTATCTCCAGCCTATATCAATACTGTCAATTTAGTTTTCTTATCTCTAACAAAAAAGATACAACACGAAGTCCTCTCTCAATTGGGTCTGTCAGAAGGAGGCCTTGTGGAGCATAAATCTTCTCATTCTGTTCTTGAATATATTTGGTGATTTTTTTCAGAACCTGTCAGAAAGAAACACCCAATCTTTTAGATTTTAGTGACAATTCTTTTTAAGTTACCAACTGACTGTATAAGCCTAGCTTTAAAGGAGAGTGTACAGAACTTCCTATGGTTTGCTACAGTTTTGATATCTGCTTTTTACATAGATAATAGTAAGTCAGTCAAAAAACATTTATTAAGCACCTACTGTGTGCCAGGCACAGTTGGGATGAACTGAGAATACAAAGAACAAAGCAGTTTCTGTTTTCAAGGATCTCAAAGTCTAACAAGGAACACAAGATGTAAATAACTATGTACAAACAAGCTATATATGGGACAAATTGAAGATAACCAATAGAAGGCAAGCACTGAAGGAATTGATAACTTCCAGAAAGAATATGTACTTGTTCCTTCTACTTCCTCATGGCACACTCACCATACAAATCCTTGAAATCTGGCTTTCTTTCCCCTTGCCTCACTGGATCAGTATCCCGTGGTCACTAATGATCAATAAATTCAATCCCTAGTCCTCACACAATATTTGACAGAATGCTTTTTGCAGCATTTGATAATAATCACAGAATTTCACAGCTGGAAGAAATCCTAATGGCAGACTGGATCAGCCAATGCTTAACCAATAATCCCTTATAGGATATTAACAAATACTGGTCATTCAGTCACCATCTGCAAATATCCAGTGAAGGGAACTCAATCTCTCCCATTTCATTCTGTTAAACAATCCTGTTGTTTTTCCTTAGATTGAATCAAAACTTGACCCACTACAATTTCTAACTATTGCTATTTGTTTTGTCTCCTGGGACCACGCAGGAAAAAAAAGAATCCTTTTCATATTCAAATACTATGCGACAGCTATCCTATATCTTCTGCAATCTTCTATTCAGGCTAAAAATTTTCATCTCTTTCAACTGATCTTTGTATAGCATGACCTCAAGTCCCTTCACTTTCAGTCAATCTCCTCTGACATGGATATAACTGAAGTCAAGATAGATTATGAAGGACATGCCTAGAAGGGAACACAATACTCAAAGACATGATATATTCAGGTGATAGTACAGTGGGTATACATTATTTTTTTTATTCTGCATACTATGCTTTTCTTAACATAGATTAGAATAGTACTGGGTTTTTTGGGGGGGCTATATTCTGATATCCATTTTGAGTATGAATTCCAATAAATCCCCCATATATTCTAGGTTTTAGATTCCACAGTGCAGAGATTTGCCATTTTTCACTTTTATATTTTAAGCATATATGCTTAACCCTGTGCATTACACAGGAGATGCTTAATATACAGTGAAATGGATTGCACACAGAGAAATTTTTTCTACTTTTTTTCTTAAGGAATATGAATGATTTTCAATGAATAGTTATTGTAACATGTCTTCCGTTATTAAGAGCAGTTCTTTTGCCTCTCCTTTAAGCTAATTTTAGCTATCTTCTTTTTCCTTTTGACTATAATGTAGGACAATTATTGTAGGTAATGTGACAAAGGTAAAACAGTTATTTCAGAACCAGCAAGACTATTTTCTTTGTAACATACATGACCTTTAATTTCCTGGTTTCCCAGCAACTAAATTTCTGATACTACAATCACTTTCAACACCATTGTGATGTTAGTCCTTGCCTCTGACTACAAGTGAACTGCTAAATTAATAGAGTACTGGAGTTTATACAAGTCAAGGAAAAGGAGGCAACATCCAAGTAGAATACAAGGTAAATTCCACTAATTGTTAATTCTTCAGATTCAATAAAAGGATTGATTCTGGGAAACAAGAAAGAAATGTAAGGCTATTAGAATATGCAGGGAATTACATGATCCTAGATCCTCAATGGCTATGCTAACAGAGTTAAACAATTATTCCAGCAATTCCTACCAAAATGGAAATCTTTTAGGTACAGATCCATCAATGGCTTTTATGTCTGAGAACAAGCCTAACTGAACTGAGAGGTCCACCGTATCTAATGGCTGGCTATCAAGTGATGCAATGTTCCAGTTCTTGCAACTCAACAAAAGCTGAATATTAAAGCTTGAAGCAGATGCCATCTGCAGATGCCCAAACCAATGAAATCATAAGAATCTGAAATGCTGAATTATCAACTACAAATGAAAAACCATAAAGATTACTTCCAACTAGAGACAATTTTAGCAATTCCTCTTCTGGCCTTATTTGCAAAAGAACTTTGATAAAGCTCTTAAATAAGAGGCTCTAATTTTTACACATTTCTTTAAATTAACAATATTGTATAGAGATTAAAAACACTAGAAAAGGGGCAGCTAGGTGGCGCAGTACAGAGAGTACCAGTCCTGAAGTCAGGAGGACCTGAGTTCAAATCTGGTCTCAGACACTTAACATTCCCTAGCTGTGTGATCCTGGGCAAGTCACTTAACCCCAATTGCCTCAGCAAAAAGAAAAAAAAAACTAGAAAAAAGGGACAAAAATTTTGTGAAAATACTGGATATTTATTTTTTGAATTTGGATTAGTAATATGGTGAGCAAAACTAACTAGTATATTGAAGATGGCAATCTAGATTTGTGATTATAGATGGTTTACATTTCAATATTCTACATAATTATTATTAAATTTGTTTTTTAAAGACAAACACTTAAATGTTAAGTTCTTAAGAGTAGCTTGTGGCTTGGAAAAGATATCTACTGCACTAAGCTAATGAATTTGTGGTAGTCTCCTTAGAGAAAGTGAGCTTTCATTTCTTCCTGGAACAACAAATGTACCTTCAGTAACACAGAACATTTTTCTACTTTCAATGTCAAGGAAAGTTTAAGTTCAGTTAATTTTTAAGAAGCAAAAAAGTCTTAACTCCTATCTCTCTATCACTAACTGTCAATCACCTTCAAATAATGAATGGAAGGAAGTTAGCTGTAAAGATGGCTAGCTCAAGTCTCTCAAACTCTCCAATTTCCCTCGGTTCAGCTGCCAGAAATGGAAATTGGAGATTCAGTATCCCCTCACCTCAAATCCATTAGAACTCAAAGATACTCTCTCAGAAAATGCCTGCATGACTGATTTCTAAGAAAGGATGCCTTCAAAAAAGCATCCCTCCCTCTTTTCTTGGGTAAGAGATTATTACCAGGGAAATAAAACTCCATTTTGTTCTATCAAGTTCAACTTTTGTTAGGTAAGGTTTTAATTTAAGCTTTAATAGTAATAATGTGCACTTGGACAGAGGGGTCAAAAAGAAGACAATTGGGTGCAAAAGATTTTTAACCCTGTCCAAGTATTTTGTGTAAGTCATAACTATACCAAACAAGGTGTTAAAACAAACTTTTTTGGGCCCTTTTATATCCTTAAATTCATTCAAGGCACTTTTTAGGTACCATTCTTAATCCAATGGTCCTTCATTTGCTGGAGTTTGTCATTTTACTCACCATTTTTATTTTTTGGCAAATCACAGCACCCAACAAAAACTATCCCCTTCCTCAAACTTCCAAAATAGCACAATTTGTACAATGTGCACAAAGATAAAACATTCTTAATTATATTAAACTTTATTATTGGCTAACTTCTCCCTAAGAATACTAAATTGGAGCAAGACCAACTGATCTTCAAGAAAAAAAAGAACAGGTTTATCCAAATGAAAAACATTGTGTCTCCCAACACCCTCTCTCTCCTGAGATTCAGCTTTTTTTTTTTTTTTTTAAACAAAAATTCTTGCTTTTCTATGTTAATTTTTTTTGGATGTACCATAGAAGTAGATAACTATATTTTATGAGTTGACAGCCCACAGTACAGCTTTCTATTGGCTTTCTTCCTGTTCCCTAAAAACAATGGGATAGCATCAAAGAAATGACAATAAGTCCCTTATTTTTCATTTACTTTTAAATACTAATATTGTACAGAAAGATAATTCTAGCTAAATGCATAGAAAAAAACAATAGAATTTTTGACTGAAAAATACTCTAAAAATTTTCCAAAAACAAAAACTCCACTGAATTATACACTGAAATATTACCTAGGATTTTCAGTTTTAAAAACATGTAAAACTAAAATGATTACTTGTTATTATGAATAAATTACATAATTCTAAGGGAGAAGTTCTATTTGTATTCTTTACTCTTCTAAATATAAATGTATATTTATAAAGGATTTGAAAAAAGTCACTCAATGAAATTGTAATTAGTCTAGTTTCTTTCTTTCCTTTTGCTAGTTACCCACATCTTTTTTTCTACATGTAGCTGTGTATTGGTGTGGTTTATGTATCAAATTTATTTAGTATGCCAAATAACAAGCACAGACACTTGATTTAGAACCATAAGCATTACCAGTAGAAATCTAAGAAAAATATCTACAGCATCAAATTTCCTTTGTGTCTGATATCACAAACTACCTTCTAAAGTTTCAGATTAAAATCTAAAGGGCATCTAAAAGGTGAAGTGGAAAGAACACTGGCCCTGAGTCAGGAGGATCTAAGTTGAAATCTGGTCTCAGATACTTAACACTTCCTGTTGTGTGACTGTAGGCAAGTCACTTAACTCCAATCGCCTTGTAAAACAAAACAAAAACAAATTAAAATCTATAATGCTTTTCTATGAAGTGCTTCAAGCCTGCATCAACATTTCAACTTAAAGGTTATTTCTAAAATTTAAAGGAGAGGTTCAAATCTACTAAGATAAATAGCAAAGGAGTAGAAAATTTTATCATTTTTTATTAAATCTACCAGGAAGATGAGTCTTCCCCACTCCAGATCTAACAATCTACATACTGTACCAACTAGCTGTCTCAATAACACATGGCAGAGAATTTTAGAAAGTAGAACTAACTTTTAAGCAACTACTCTTGAGCTTGGGAAAAAAAACTTGGTTAAAAGTTTAGGCCTGTAGGGGGCAGCTAGGTGGCGCAGTGGATAGAGCACCAGCCCTGAAGTCAGGAGGACCTGAGTTCAAATCTGGTCTCAGACACTTAACACTTCCTAGTTGTGTGACCCTGAGCAAGTCACTTAACCCCAATTGCCTCAGCACAAAAAAAAAAAAAAAAAAGTTTAGGGCTGTGTAAATGGTGGTACCTTTATTCAGGAATAACTATTTTAATCTGTTTTTGAAAGTCAAACAGTACTCACTCTCATCAGTACTTTGAACATCAGCCCCTAGAAATCCTCTCTCCCCTTCAACCTCAAGGATCCATAATTATTTGGTGCCAGTATTCCTTCCATTGATGAAGATTGCCAATCTTCTAATAGCTGATATTGTTCACAAACTGTGATGCATAGGAAAATTTGTCACTTGGCAACCAGCCTTTCTAAACTTAGATCCTTAAATGACAGATCCCATTGTTAAGACACATACTTGAAAACTTTTTAGCTTATGAGTCCCTTAGAACATGTGCTCCAGATATGTTTTTAATAACCTAGGGTTACCACTACACTACAAAAGAGGTACTAGAGAAAGATTTTAGCGAAGACAAGGCAAAAGTAATATGCTTTACACAGTCCGACACAACTTTACCTTCTCATAATGTGTTTCCATGCACAAAAAGATAGTATATGCTGTCAAACAGGCTAAGCAGCCTTCAAGGTAAGATTGGCCCCCAAGCTTTTCTGCTTCAGCATAAAGGTTATTTAGAGTACGAACTGTTTCTTCAAACTGCTGCCGGTCAATCTGCAGGAAAAGCAGAAATGAAAAAAGACATGTTTGAGAAATGTGGAATCACCAATGTGTAATATTCTACTTCAAATTTTAAGAAATTATTATTTGCTAGCTAGTCATAACTAATGAAAATTAAACAATTAGCTCTACCTCTCCTACTGACATTAAACATTTGTAAAATTCAATGTTACCTTTTCTTCTTTTACATTAATTTTTAGGTGACTTAATCTACTAACATGTTAATGAGAATATAGATCCATAACTTTCCTTTTGTCTACTCATGTATTTCTTTTAGAATATCTCAGTGTATAACATCTCAAACTGAACATGTAGATCAACTAAATATTGGTATAATTCTTACTTCTGAAACCTTCCAATTGTTTTTCCTGATCAATTTGAGTTTCTTATGATTTCTATCTTCCATGCATACTATTTCAGAATTATTTTCAATCCTTCACAGTTTCCTGCTCCTAACAGCCAAATCATCATCAACATCTGCCACTCTGGTCTATATTTCAATGACTAAAATTCTTAGTCAAATACATATTTACTTACTACAAATATAGATATCCTTCCTTTTCTCAAATACACTGATAAAGGAGTTACTGCTTAATTCCTTTCTACTCTTTCATTCCTTAATCTTTTTATAATCTGGTTTCTGACACCATTTGACCTTATTCAACAGCAGATCCTCTTCACAAAATTAAAGACCTTTTTCACTACCAAATTTGTCAGTCTGTTCTCAATCTTAATCCTTCTTGATTTCTTCTTGCATTTGACATTCTCTTCCTTAATATTTTATGATGGCCCTTTCTCCTATTTTACCATCTACCTGTCTTACTGGTCTTCAGTCTCCTTTGTTGTTGAGTTCTCCCCTATTTTTATTCATTTTGAACTACAAATTTTGAAATACAAAAAGATAAGAAAGGAGAATATTTCCATATACACAGAATAACAAAAAAAAAATCAATATAAAACCATGAATTTCATATGGTTGCTTTTTTTTAAGCCTTTGTGCATTCTTCCTTCCTTGCCCCCTAAGATTCAGACCTGGATTATTTTCCTTCTATGTTCTCTCAGTTACCTTATCTACTTCCATCTAAAATATCTGTGCAGATGACTCCTAGATCTATATGATCAGTCCCAGCTTTTCCCTTGAGCTTTAGTCTAGAATCATTGCCTTTTGGGCATTTTAAACAGGATGTCTTTGCAGACATCTTAAACTCAATGTGTCCAACACTGAGTTCATTATTCTCCCTACCCTGCAAATGCTTAATTCCTTTCTTTTTGTTTAAGGCACTACTTTCCTTCTAGTCTCCCAGGTTTGTAAGCCTGGCCTTAACCTCAATCTACAAATCTAATAATCATTTGTCAGATCTTGGCATTTTTACCTTTCAGTATCTTTTATGTCTCTCCCACAGCACAGTTCAAGCCCTCATTAACTCTTGCTTAGGTTTTGTTTACAACTGCTTCCAAACTAACCTTCCTGCCTCAAGTCTGACTCTATGTAGATCTTATCCATCCTATACCCTTCTGTCAAACTAATTTTCCTTAGGGTAATGAAGTGGTGAGGTAGATACAGTGCTCTAGGCTGGGAATCAGTAAAACCAGCATTCAAATCCCATCTCAGACCCTTGCAACTGTGTGACCCTAGGTGAGTCACCTATGCATGCCTCAGTTTCCTCATCTGTAAAATGAGTTGGAGAAGGACATGACAAACCACTTTAGCATCTTTGCCAAGAAAATCCCAAATGGGGTCATTTGGAAATGACTGAAATGACTAAAGAACAATGGCTTGATTAGTTGTATCTAGGTTAATACTTCCTTCTATCAGTACAGTTTCCAGCTACAAAACTCTTGGTCATCTGACAATTTGGCTACTCTTTTTTCTTCCAATGGTTTCCTGTAATTCAAGATGCTGCATTAAACCACATTCTTCTTATTGGATAGCTGTAATCTTACCTTTCCTAAGGCACTACCAACATCTGAAGAGCTGAAATCTCCTTTCCTGAATAAAGTCTTCTCTAACATGGAAATCACAGAATCTTAGATTGGTATAGCCAAGAAGATCCTTTGAACTGAAAGCTGCTTAGCTATAGAGCCTCCAAAATAACTTGTTTCTATATGATCAGAATCACTTAGCTACACTACACACAGCAGGCTGTGGAATGGGAGGCCACTATGTGACATATGAAAGAAAATGAACAGAATTTTTTTTTTAAAAAGCAAGTCTTAAAATAATTAGTTTTTAGGTTTTTAAAAAGTAGTAATAGATAAAAAAGTGACCACCAGCAGCAAATGCAGACAACATATACAGCAAGAAAGGACTCTAGGGAACATAACTAGGAATTTCAATCTTACTATTTTATCTTTACACATTTGGGAGAGTACTATCAGTGTCCTACTTTGCCACTTGGGTGAATGATATCAGATATACAAGAAAGAGGTAACAGAAATCTGAAGAAAGTTAGGCTGAAAGAGTAAAGAAAAATAGGAATCAGGTTGTATGACCCGAGAATTCTTACATTTTTGATGAAATATGTGATAAAAAGCAAAGGACTAAAGTCTAAGCATTTACTGTGGCAACTAAGTAGACCAGATGTAAAGAGAAAATTTTTTAAAATTCTCTTCATACTTCTCTTATAATTAATTGGGTCTAAAAATTTCTTATTTTGACTAAATTACAAAAACTTTTTTTTTTAAAGCAACAAAGTCAAATAAAATGAAACTTATTGGAGGCACTGGGGAAAATCGACTTATATCAACAGAATTCCAGTCAAAAATTAAAAACAAGCAAATATTTTACAAAATGGAATTTCTTCATACTATATATAGAAGTACTACAAACTATCAGTTTTCTCTGTATTAGCTTGCCAACTTTATACTGTTAATAAAGGACATTCAATGCCTACTGAAAAGCAATAAACTTAAAAATAAAGCAATAAAAATAAATAAAAATAAAAAATAAATAAAGAATTTCTAAGGTAAGGGAACAATAACAACAACAAAAAGAAGTCTTTCAAATTGCCAGCAAGCAAAGCAAGGAAAATTTAACCCTGTAATTTAAACTTAATCTTAACACACAAAGCTTTCAAAAATACCTGTTTTAAAGTATAAGCTGATGTTTTTATACAAACATTTTAGGAGACCCCCCAAAAGCCATTTACACAATACCATGCATATTCCCTACCCTAGAGTGTTCACTAATACAAAGCATTTCAAGATTTTAAAATATCAATTTCCTTTATGAATGAGCAGAGAATTTAATAAATTTTGTTGCTGTAATAGTGCTATAATAGGGCTATAAAGTGAAGGTTCTGCCACACACACAGAGACTTAGAAGATTAATGTTTGACTCTGCATGTATACATCTGGCAAGAGAGCTACTAGGGCTAAGAATTTGGTTTTTAAAACCTGTAAACAAGTCTTGTCATATCTGAAATGGCAGTGAAAAAGGAAAAACTATTATATTTAGGTTTGATGATATGAACCGAAAGCACATAATATGCAATCCCAAAAGTTGTTTCTACTCAATGAATAGTAGTCCTGACATGAATAGGGGCTCTAGTAAAGTCTATGCCCTCAAGTCATTCACGTAAGGGGACAATAAAAACTACATATACTTAAAAAAACTGTCATATTTAAAGGTACAGATTGTCTTAAGGTTCAGGAGAGATTGCATTCATTTTGGAAGACAAGGACAAATATATTAGGAAGGGCTCAAGAAAGATCTTGCTTGTGTGATTAGATTGAAAAAATAAATTTTCCACAGGTGGCAAGTGTGGAGAACAGGCTAGCAAGAATAAGAACATAAGAAAGTGGACATACTTGGGAAACTGAAAATGGCCCAATTTTGCAAGAGGATAGTGTATATGAAATGGAAAGAGGAAACAAAGATGGAAAAGTAGGTTAAAAATATACACTGAAAGACTGAGTTTGAACTTAATTTTTATTTGAAAGATTCACTGCATGTTTTAAATAAGAAACAAAATTGGAATTGTGATTTAGAATTAATTTGGCAGCACAATATAGTATAGCTTAGAAGAAATATTAAGAGTTTAGGAAGCCAACTATAAGATTGTTATACTAGTACTGATGAGTAGCAATGAGAGAGAGGGCAACAGCAATGGAAAAGAAGGGATAACATAAAAGATTTTTGTAAGTAGAGAATGACCTTATGAACTCAGTGGATATCTGGAAAGAATAGTTACTAAAATCAAAACTAAAAACAAAAACAAGAATCTGGCCATAGTATACTATCACCAAGAAGGAACTAACATCTATGATAAAATTCTGGCCACACTGACTTAACATTTATCAGTTGGCAGAAATAAAGAGGCAATGCTGCCTCTAAACCCATCTTGAGCTCAGATGAAAGGAAGCCTTAAATGAGGTCACTGACATAATTATAGGATCATACCTTAAAAGGAACTTTTGAGGTCATCTAGTCCAAATGCCTTACTTTATAGATGATGACCTGAAGCATAGAGAAGTGAAGTAACTTGCAAGGGTCCCAAAAGCAGAGAAAGAACTTGAATCTAGATCATTTGATTTCAAAGTCAACATTTTTCCCTGTCACACTATTTTCTATTTAGGAAACTTCCGAAGAAAAATTTTGTGGGAAACATAATGAATATAGTTTTGGATATACTAAGAGAAACTGCTAGCAGAGGGTCCAGATGCAATGTCAGCCAAAAGACATCTAGGAGTCTGGACTATGAAGTCAAGGATTGGACCTGATCTGGGAGTCAACTGAAGTCATGAGAGATTCAAGAAAAAGGACCAGGGTTGTCAGATACAGAAATGGGGAAGAGCTTCATTTAGGAGGGAGAGAAGCTCAAGGACTCAGAGAAGGATCAGAGAAGGGGAAGAGAACCACAAGAGTGCAAGGTCTCACAAGCCAAGGAAAGAATTTTAGGGAAAGCATCATAATAAAAACAAAGAAGCCAAAGATAATGAAGATGGAAAAAAGGCCATTTGATTGGGCACTCAAAAAGGCAATGAGGACCTTAGGGCAGTTTCAGCAAAGTTTTATGGATGTCTTCTGTCAGGTTTTCATCTAATTCATACGGATTTTAATATTTAAAATATGCTCTATTATTTAAAAAAAATTCCTGTGACAATAGCCAACTTTTTATTTACTTAAATAAGTTCTCTAAAAGGCCAGAACTGTATTGTAAAGCAGGTGCTCTGGAAAAGGTTATGATAGAAATGCCAACCAGTTGTGCCTAGCTGAGGCACTATTTTTTTTCACTGATGACTGATATTTTGCTGACTCACAGTTTCAGGATTAATAACTAACCTTAATATTTACTTGGCATTTAACAAACGTGGGCTAATCCACAAAACAACTTGATAAAGTGGTTTGATCTTCATTTTCACAATAAGAAAACTAAAATGCTAATTTGCCCTGGCCTTAAAGGAAAATAAGGGAAGGGCCAATATCAAAATAGGATACAGTAGATTTGCTATTCCTATTTTGAATAGCTCAGTTATTGGGTAGGGCAACCCAACAGATTCCATAATGGCTTTATATTACTACAAAAAACAATTTCTCAAGTGCAGGCTCATCTACACCCACTGATTCCATGACCAACATTCCTTACCCCACACCCACCACCTGCCTAATTACCTCAGAGTAAACTATCAACAAAAGGAAAACGAAAAACAACCAACTAAACCAGATCCCATCTAATCTCTAACCTCAGTATGGGAAATAGTTTGCCTATGTATGTACACACACGTGTACACACACACACAATCTGTTAATAAACTACATTTTGTCCATGGCTTTTATATCAATATTGTTATAGTATTTAAGTATATGTAGTATCTACATTATATATAGTATTGTGCACACATGTTATGTGTACACAATATACCGTATATGAAATATACATACAATATAGAATATATATG
>JAJPUD010001265.1:0-12734 GCA_023553655.1 Myrmecobius fasciatus | reverse complement strand
TTTTTTTTCTTCTTCTCTTTCTAGATCTGATGTTTCTTGTGCAGTAAGATAACTGTATAGATATGTATACATGTATTGTATTTGTCATATAATTTATCCTATCTAGCATGTATTAGATAACCTGTCATCTAGGGGTCGGGGGTGGGGGGAAGGAAAGGAAAAGCTTGGGAAAAAAAAGTTTTTTTGCAAAGGTCAAAAAAAAAAAAAAGATCAAACCCCCCCCCCAAAAAAAAGTTTTTGCAAAGGTCAATGTAGAAAAATCACTCATATGTTTTGTAAATAAAAAGCTTTATTAAAAAATATGATTAAGCAACTCTAAATCTTGCCATCCTCATCTGTAAAAATGGAGGGTTTTACCAGATGATTTTATGTGTGTGGGGAAGATATTTTATAAATTTAATTTTAATTTTTTTTCAAATAATTTTATTTTCAAATGAAGACACTCTTTTGTCCTTTTTTCATACAATTTTCCCCAGTCACCGAGAAAGTGAGAAATCTCCCTCTCCCCATCTTAGAAGAATGTATAGCCAGGCAAAACAAATTAAAAATTTGTTTTCAAAAATATGACTATCTTCACTCTGAGCCCCTCTCTTATCTATCAGGATAGCTTGTCAATAGGAATTTATGAAGGGCAGCCATAATAATCCAGAAACAGCTCTGTGGAGTAGTCTAGTGGGGGAGACGACATAAAAAGAGCCATGTACAAACAAGCTACACACATGATAAGTTGGAGGTAATCAAGAGAGGGAAGGTACTAGCATTAAGGAGGACTGACAAAGACTTTGTGGGAAACAGAAATTTTAGAGGGAAAGCAGGAGACAGAGATATGAGGAGCAAGAGCATTCCAGGCATGAAATTCTTTTTTTTTTTAAATTATATTTTGCATTTATTTGCCTGCATAATTTTATACCTATACATTACATGATACTTGTCATCAGGAACTGCTCTGATTTCTTTTAAAATAGTATTTTATTTTCCCAAATAAATGCAAATATAGTTTTCATCATTTACCTTTGCAAAACCTTGTGTTGCAATTTTTTCTCCTCTCCCTCTCCACCATCCCCAAGACAATAAGTAATCTGATATAGTTAAACATGTACAATTCTTCTAAACATATTTCCATATTTGTCACAATATTTAAGTCCTTTCTAGCTCTTGGGTCTGACCTTTGTATTTTCAGTGGCTGAAAGATATGCACACTGAAGAATAGTCTTAAAAAATAAATCTTCATGAAACACCAATCCTAAGACTTCACTGATTTGTTTCTGATGGACTTCTGCATTTATAGGTTAGTGATAGACATACCTACTCCCATCTTCCAGCATCAATGAAACTTTTTGTTTAATGGACAGAAAAGACTTGATTAGGGCTGGGAAAGGGACACAATATGAATAGATCAATTGTAAAACTGGCAGTTTAATGACTTCCATTTGTTTTGAGTTTGACACCATAAGCCTCGGGCACTGAGAGATTGTGCAGTGCTCAATGTCACATGGCCAGTATAGCTCATAGAAAGGATTTGAACTCAGTTCTTCCTCACTTCTTACTTTGGCTATCTATCATATCACACTAACTCTTGAAGTTCATAATAAAAAAGAAAGAAAGGAAGGAAGGAAGGAAAGAAGGAAGGAAGGAAGGAAGAAAGAAAGAAAATTACAAATAATCAGAGCATGTCCCTAAACAAAACTTACAATGAAAATATAGAAATAGCAAATCGTGCCACTTGGGAATATTCTGATCCCAGGCCCATTCCAGTTCCAATTCATTATTTCTATCTGAAGACTGTGGTCCCATGGTCTAGCATTTGTTGTCAATTATCCCATTTCCCAACTGCAGTGCTACTTTCTGTGGCCTACACTAATCCTAGTCTATGGAAAGACTACAGGTGGAATGTACTGGAACCAGATTAGTGACAGTTGATTGTTAAATTTTTCACTGTAAGTAATCTGGAAATCTGGAACACCACAAAGCAGGGTTTACTTTATCATTTTGTTGATTGACTGTAGATCTAAGAAAATGATGGAGAAAATGTTGATAATGTAGATTAAACTTGATAAGTATGCTATGCATCCATTCTCCCCTTCCACATCCTCCCAAGAGAGCCATTTATCAAACATTTGCCAGCACATGCCTGGATGTAGAGGTTGAGAGACACTTTCTAAACTGAGAGTTATTGTGTTCTCAATTTGCTGATAAATGAATTACTTTATACTTGAGAGTACTACATTTGATTGTTTCCATGCTAATGATATGAATTTAAAGTACAATAGCAGTGATGTAAAATGCCAAGGAAACTCACCATTCTAGAACTCTAAGATAATCAGGATCCTTTTATGTCAAGACTATCTTGGGTAGATGAATAAATATACCACTAGACTGTTAAATGGGCTCCTTATCATTATCAGTTGCTGCTGGGCTTGACTAGGAAGATCACTGAGCAGCAGCTAGACTGGGCTAAGCAGGTTGCTTAGACACTGATAAGTGACTACACTGGTCTGTAAAGTAGCTGCTGGTAGATAGACCAATGATTCACCCACCAGACTCTTCTCAGGTTGGTGTTTTGGCTGGATAGGTCAATCTGTTTGACTCCCTAAACTTGCTCTTTGGTGGGAAGCTACGGTTTTTTTTCCCCTTTTAGTCACTGGCTCAGCTAGATGGTACTGCATTTTCTTTCAAGGAAATGTTGCTTTCTTGTCAGCTGGAATGCTGCTGTGCTTTTTCAAGCAGGGCAAAATCCCTTATTTTAGAATTGCCAGATACTTCTCCCCTTTACCTCAGCCTTGCTCTTGACTCTCTACTCAGACAGGGCAGATAATGTGCTGGATTTAGGGAGTTCAAATCCAACCTCAGACAATTAGTAGCTGTGTGATCCTGGGCAAGTCACTTAACCCTATTTGCTCAATTTCTTCATCTGTAAAATGGATTGGAGAAGGAAATGGCCAACTGATAGGATGCAGCTTCTAGGGGACGTATAGCAGCAGCTCTAAGGCCTTGGAAGTGTTGTAGTTCCACAAACAATGCTGGATATCAGATAACAATTTGTTGGCCAATAATAACAAAAATTTCTAAGATAATAATGAGGTGCATATCAAACCACTCTTCAACTACACCTCCAAAATCACTCCTCAGTCCTACCTTTAAGCCATAAAATTAGCATATCAGATCTCTATCTTTTTCCTATAAATTTATCTTTTTGCTCCTGGTTCTTTGCTAAGACCTTTTGAAACAGCCTGATTCAACTGGCATTACAATTACAATAAATTTTGCCCCTTGACTTGGAGATAGGTTCAAGTCTGCAAATTCTTTTGAGACACCTTGTGACAATGGTCTGCAACCCCCAACCTTTTGGGATTTCCTTTCTGAACCTCAACACAACCATTCCAGGATCTCTGCCAGGAAAACCCCCAAATGGGATCATGAAGATCCAGACATGACTAAACAACAACAGGCCTTTATTTTCAGCTTGACTAGCTGGAAGCTAGTTAGTGGGAGAGATCCAGCTTCTGTTCAACAATTTTCCTGATTCAGAGGTGGTTTCCCTCGATGTAGAACTCCACCTTTACTCACACCAGGACCACCCAAGTTACACTTCCTAGAACTGGGTTCAGTTCTATGCAGAAAGACAGTCTGTTCCTTCAGGGCAAGTTTCTGCTGACTTTTCATTCAAAATTAAAATTTCAGACCCTGGAGTGTTTCCTAAAGTAAAGCTTTCAGAAAGGGCATTTTCCCTTTCTGTTCTAAATACCTTTTTAGCTATGCTGAAGTCTCAATGGGACAATAACTCTCATTTCTAAATATATCCCTCCTTATTCTCCTATCCAGAATGCTATTTTTTAATTTTTCATCTTTCTTTTAGCTTTTTACTAATGTTGATTTTTACCTTTTTTATTTTGTTGATCTTTTAAAAAATTAATTTTCTAGGTTTTTTTTAAAACTAATGTTGATCTTTTTTCTAAGTTAATGGTTAATACAAAGATACTAGATTAGTGAACTGAGTCCCCTATCAAAGGTGATTTTTAGCTGTTCATTTTTTTAATGTTATTTGATACTTGCTATGCTAAGTACTTTCTAATTCTTTAATCAAAGAAAATATTCATGATGAATATCACTCAATAAACATTTAATAAGCACCTATTCTGTGCTGCAGTGTGCACTGTGCTCTGCAAATCTCTGGCCTTTCTCACCGCTTCTTCCTGATTTATCCTGTAGAGTGTATTTCTAACTATTCTCACCAGTTACAAAACCTATATTGATATAATTTCAAGAATCTTATGGAATAGAGTTTCTC
Organism: Myrmecobius fasciatus; assembly: GCA_023553655.1. Taxonomy (NCBI): domain Eukaryota; kingdom Metazoa; phylum Chordata; class Mammalia; order Dasyuromorphia; family Myrmecobiidae; genus Myrmecobius; species Myrmecobius fasciatus. The sequence goes on along the minus strand of JAJPUD010001265.1, from coordinate 8,446 downwards.
TATTGTTTATTCTGTAACCAATGCTATTGCATATGCTAAATTATGTTCTTGGTGGTCTTTTTGCAAATGTTTTTAGTGACTATTGTGATAGATGATCAAATATCCCATGAATATTGTTTCTTATTGCCTTTGGGTGTCCAATAAAACTAGCTGCCAACTCCTTTGCCTCTCCAAGGAGTATCTGTGAGTCATCCTTTCATTAGTTATGTTATGGGCTAATTAGATCTATGATCTGCCGGACAGGAGTGCCACCCATGGAGCTAGCCAAGCCTTCTGGCTTTATCGGTGGGTTCCTTCTCTGAGCTCTCCATAAAGAATATGTGCAACCTTATATAGCCCTATGACTGTGCTAAAGAGTATTGTGAACCAGTCAGGATTCATTCCCTCTGTTGGTTATAAAGAAGATGGTTTCCAGTCTCTTTCAAAACACTGACCACATCTCTTTGTTCAGACAAAAAGTCCATATCTCTGAGATGTGTGAGTAAAAGCCCATAGCAGCTGGTCCACTAACTTTTTTAAAAATTCAATTAATGTCACGATTGAGCCAATTCAGTTAATCCAGCAGTATGTTCAATTTTCTGGACATGAATCCCTCAGATATATAGTTATCAGATGCCAAGATAAAGTTAATGGATGATCTAAAAAAGGGCCGTTCTTAGTGCCCTCTCCTTCAGTCTGCTAATGTTGAAACAGCAAGATGTGATACCATTTTGTCTTTTTCTTTGTTGAGTTGCCACATCTTAACCACTAACCTTATTTCATGCTACTTTCCCTTCCCAAATTTTGCATGTCAGTCAATCTGCTTTTCCCATTTGATACTCTGTCTTCACAATTATGTGTGAAGAACAAACTGTTCTCCATGTCTGGAATGAACTCACTCCTCATTTCCACCACTCATAAATCTTGTCTTCCTACAAGGCTCAACTTAGGAGCCAGCTCCTCTGTGAAGCCCTTTTTAATCCTTTCAGTTGTTATTCTTTTCCTTCCCAAGGTTCCTGTTACTATAGTTATCCCTGGGGATATAAAGAATGAAAAAAATTAATTCCAGCTATCAAGGAACTTAGATTCTGATGGAAGGAAATAATATCTAGCAATGATGTACAACAAAATATAGACAGGATAAATTAAAGATAACCAGCAGTAGAAGGCACTAGTATTATATGGGATTGGAAAAAACATCTTGGAAAAGTAGAATTTTAGCTGTCATTTGAAGGAAACTAATAGAACAGAAGATCAAGATGAGGAGGGAGAGAATTCCAGGCAAGGGAGCTAATAAGCATAATAATATTACCAAATTTCTGTATGCAAGGCAAAGTGCCAAAATTTCTTAGTGAATGCAATCCTTCCTCCTTTTTTTTATTCTGTCACATAATTGAAGATGTTTACATTTATTTTGGCTTACTCAGTTGGGAATGTAGGAGGAGGAATTGAGTTCCTCAATCACGATTGGAAGCTTGGAAGCTTGTGTGTTAATGTAGGCATAAGCTAGGGTCCAGAGATCAATCGTTGAGAAGAAAATAGGTCTTGACTATGCTAGTGAAGGAAGGACCCATGGAAAAAATGCTAATTTCCATGATGAGACAGGAAAAAAAGGGTATATTAAATACTTGTGTCTAAAAATCTACAACATAGACTAGAAGAAATTGATAGTTTTTAAATGGCATTGCTTTTAAGCAGTATGTCAATTTCCCTTCTCCTCAGATAGGTAGGTCCCTTATGGCTTCTGAAGCTGGAATAGCTTCCATTCAGTCCACCCACTTGACTTGTACATGGAATTCTACTTATTTTCAGATAAATATATTTAAAATGAATCACTAGTGTGACCAAAAATATGCATAATTTGGGGGCTAAGTATGTGTGGGTGTCCTGACACAATGTGCAGTCAGCATTACTATTGGCTCTTCCTCTTAATTTTTAAGATTTAGGAAGCCATTTCACAGACATTATTATTATTATTATTATTATTATTTATCTTTTCAACTACTTTAGGAGAGTGGTAATGTAGGTATTTTGCAGAGGGCCAGTACTATAGTGAGTGGATGGGTTAACTGGAGGATAGCCCATATGCACCACCATCTTTAGGCAAGATTGGAAATTCCTTGCTCAATTTACAGTATTTTGTTCCAAGGCTAGTGCCTCTTTAACTCAGGAGCTAAACCTGGATGACAAGCACCAATTTCCTAGCTTTTGTATTTCTTTCTAGCATCACTGGGGGGAAACCAGATCATGTGCTGAATAGAGCACTAGTCCTGGAATTAGAAAGACTCTTCTTGTGATTACAAATATTGTCTCAGACAATTATTAGGTGGGTGGTCCTGGGCAAGTCACTTAATCCTGTTTGCCTCAGGTTCCTCATCTGTAAAATGGGTTGGAGAAGGCAGTAGCAAACCACTTCAGTATCTTTGTCAAGAAAATCCCAAATGGGATCACAAAAAGTCTGATAGAACTGAACAACAAGAACTATAAGTATTTTTATAAGATCATCAACATTGGACAATGGTAATCTCTTAGGGATCTATGTCTGAGCAGCATGCTCTATCTAAGCCTGTGAGCAGCTTGGTGATGTAGGAGATAGAATAATCTTTCTTATTATTTTGTATGTATTCAGTTGTCATGTCTAGGCAGAAGACAATCAGATTTATACAGATACCCCTCATCACTTTCCCAAACTTGTTTCCAGTCTTAGATCTTCAGTTGCTTTCTTAACTTCTCTATCTGGAGGTCCCATAGGCATTTCAAAGTCAACATGTTCCAAATGGAATTCTTTATCTTTTCCTCTATTAATCCACCCCTCCTCCTAATTTCCTAGTTCTGCTAAGGCAATTGCCATTCTTCCAGTTGCCTAGCATCATGACCTAGGAGTCATCTGTAACTCTTCAGTCTCCCTTGCACCACCTATCTAATCAGTTGCCAAGTCTTGTCTATTCTGTCTCCCCAAGATCTCACATCTATCACCTTCTTTCTATTCACACCACAACCGTCCTAATTCAGTCTCTTATCACCTCATGCCTGGACTATTTCAATTGCTTTCTAATTGGTCTCCTTGCATCCAGTCTTTTTCTTCTCTAATCTATCTGCCAAATTGATATTTCAAAAGTACAGATCTAACCCAGTCACTCCCCCTTCTCCACCCAAGAAACTTCTATGACTTCCTGTTGGTTTTAGGGTAATACTAAATCTTCTATTTAGCATTTAAAATCCTTCACAATTGGGCTCCAAGTTAACTTTCCAGGTCTAATATAAATGAATCTCCTCATGCACCCTACAATCTAGTCCATTCACTTACTTTCCATTCCCTGTACACCACATTCCATATTTTACCTCTTTCCCCTTTCTACCTCTAAACCTCTGCTTTTTGGAGCCCATTGCCCTCTTGAAGACTTAGCTTAAGTGTCATTTCCTTCATGAGGCCTTTCTAGATTCTTCCAGTTGGCTGTCCAAATAAAGAGAATCATATAGGGCTATTAAAAATAGACTCCTAAGATTTGAAGTAAGAAGAATGAAGTCCAATAATAATACATAATAATACATTTATATATTTCAAAAACTTACAAAGCACTTTGTAGGCATTATTTCATTTGATCTTCACAATAATTCTATGAGAGTTGTGAATTGAATTTAAATGAGGGAGGGCTGTGCAAGGTCACTTGTCTCACTTCCTCTTCCAGAGCCATCTGGATCTAGTGGCAAGATATATATCAAGATGACTAGAGATGGCCCTGGATGCAATGGGAGACCTTGGCCTTTTTAAGGTAATGTCTTCAACAGATCTCAGTTTGACTGAGGCCACACTTCTTCAGGGATTAAGGCTAGGTAGCAATTGAGGCAAAGAATCTCCTCTTTCATATAGTCCAACCTCCCCCCCCCCCAAAACAAAACAAAACAAAACAAAAACAAAAACCAAAACCAAAAACCCCCAAACCCTAAATACATAAATAAATCTGGGAGAGGAAGACTTTCAGGGTTTCTGGACAAAGCAGAAAAGATTGATTACATTCAATCTGAGTCAATCAGGACCAATTGAAACTTGGCCTAGGACCTATTGATGGCCAATCAATTAGAATCAGATTGGTTTTGTTTTAAGGCATAGTCCTCCCTGATGTCATGATCCTTTTCAAGAAGGACAAATAAAAACTGTGAATAAAACTGGCCCACAAACTGGAATTCCTCTTCCTTCCTTCCTTCCTTCCTTCCTTCCTTCCTTCCTCCCTCCCTCCCTCCCTCCCTCCCTCCCTCTGTCCACATAGGGTATCATACTCTTACCTACAGATGCTCTTAAAACATTTTTTTTCTTTTCTTTTGCATCTCTGAACCCTCACAAGATATCTTGGGGTTTACTGGCTAGATTTCTTTATTAAGGACCATGCCTTAAACCAAAACGAATCTGATTCTCATTGATTGGCCACCAGTAGGTTCTAGACCAACCCCCTTTGGTAATTGTTTGGGTTCTAATTGATTCAGATTGAATGTAAATAGCAGTCCACTCTGCTTTGGCCAGAAACCCTGAGGGTCTTTCCCTCCCAGATTTATTTATTTAGATTCCTCTTTCACCTAATCCCCTCCGCCCCCCCAAAAATCCAATTAATTTGCATGTCATGGCATTACCTCCCTGATGGAAAAAACAGTATAGACACTTTCCTCCTAACACCTTTCTTCCACCTTAGTTTTCTGGGGAGAGTGGATTTAGTCTTAGTACAATTTCTACAGAGCATTGGTCTCACCAATTAGGTTTCACAAGTTTGAGGAACCTAATGAAACATTGCTGTTGGAGTTCTCATTTCAATCACTGATGCACTGGGTCCAAAGGTAATTCCTTACTTCTGAAGATATGGATGCTGGGCTGACTGAAAAACTTAGCCTGGACTCCTAAACTATCAGTTTGCTTTTCTGATCTTTCAAAACCCACAAGGTCATTGCTTCCAATTTCCTTCACTTAAAACAAAAGAAAAAAAAAACACCAAGACAAAGAATTGAAACCCATATTCTTAGTTAATGCCAACCTAAAATGAAGAGAAAGCTTCTAAAGCCTCTCCTTGAAAACATTATATCTCAATGATGCATATATCTGAATAAAAGAGATCAAATCAAGAGAGAAGTTCAAACAAAAGATATTAGTTGTCTAAGATCTCATAGGGTGGGCATAAGAAATTAAATGGAAATTTTTTTTGGAGTTTTGCTGAAGCCTGAAGATGACACTGAAAAGCCAGCAGATGATACAGAAGAATTACAGAAACTCAGAAATGCATAAAAATGTATGTATAGTATTGTATCATATAAACATATTTTACCTTTTAATACAATGTTTTCTGTGGTATGAAAGGAAGGATAAAAGTTTTTCATGCAGTTATAGATCAAGGGAGTCCTCACTCATGCACTAATCCCTGTGATATGGAAGGGATAACTGCAATTTTGATTTTGCAATTGCAGCCAAAGACTTTTCTGATCAACATTTGTTTAGTTGAGTAGAACTGGTTACAGAAAGTCGAACATGCTCCGAAGTCCCTCCCAGGTATTTCCATTACATGTCATCACCTTTCTTTCAGAAGCAGGCTCTCCAGCCTCTTTCAAATGGAGAATTGAATCAGTGATACTCTATAAATGCCCATAGGGAATGGACTTATTGCTCAGATCCTTCATTGTAGATGTAACAATATATTTTGCTAATAGTCTTCTTCTAAGTGTTCTGACATTTCAGTTGTTTTTGAATGATTCTACATTATCTAAATGAAAGCATTTGGCCAATAGGTCTGGCTATCTATAAAGGAGAACATTTATAAATACTTTTTAACAAAAAAGGAATTAATTAGTTGCTTGTTATACATGGAATAATACTGATGGTGATTTTTTTTCCTATCAGGGATGAAGCTTAATAAATTGTAAAAGCTGAACAAAAGTGACTAAGAAAGAATTTAAATCTGAGATGAATAGAGATGAAAAGATAGCATCGAGCTTCCCTAAAAATAATTAAAAATTATATAGATAGGCAAACATTTTCAAAAATTGGAAAAAAGTAGATTCTGCTAACTGTGGGTTGGAAATCTGACTTTTATTGCTATAAAAACTCTAGGAGGGAATATTAATAAGGGCTCACATTGGTACTCTGTTTTATAAAGCACTTTTGATACATTATCTTATTTGATCCAGCTCTAAATCTATCATCCAACGATTATCTAACAATTTCGGGTGGTAGGTGGTATTATTATTCCTATTTTAAGATGAAGAAGTAGAGATTCAGAAAAGTTCAACACTGGCCCAAAATTTAAAAAAAAAAATCTGCTAAATAAGACAGGATTCAAACACAGGTATTTCTGATTCTATATCTTATCTGGTGTTTTCTGAAGAAAGTGAAGAGGTCTTCACTATCAATCAATCAATCATTCGATCAATTGAGCTTTTGTTAAGCCATTAGTAGCTGTCAGGCACTTTGCAGAGGAAACTAACGGTATATATGCATATATAGGTATTAAACACACACATGTATCTCACTTATGGCTTTGCCTCATTTTTCCTCTCATTCTTATCTGCCAAGAGGATTTTTCTAGAATAGGTGTGGATGATATATCCAATAAACAATTCATGACACATGATAAAAATCAGGAGAAAGATTAAGGCTGGATATATAAATTTAAGAGTCATCAATACAGAAATAAATAGGAGAATCTATGGGAGCTGATGAGGTCATCAAAAGAGATTAGAGAGAAAGGAGAGGAGAAAATCAAGGGCACTTTGGGAGATATATCCATATGGTGTAAAATATGAAGCCTTTCCTGATACTTCCAACATTTAGTGCCTTCCTTCCAAACTAAGTTTATGTTAAACAGCTCTGTGTATATCTGTTTCTTTATTTTAAATTTATGTTGTATATGTTTTATGTATATTAGAATGCAATATATATTTTATACTATATGCTATGTACATTATATATTATACCTATATGTTACATGCATTAGAACATAAGCTCCTTGAGTGTAGGGATTGCTTCATTATTTATATTCACATCCCTAGTGCCTAGTACAGTATCTGGCATGTGATTGGCACATAATGCTTTTTGACTAAATTACTGGTTGATTCAACTAAGGAAAATGAGAAGGAACAATTGAATAAGAGAGGAATTGAGAGAGCAGTGTCATAGCAATGAAGAGAGCAAGTATGTAGGAGGAGAGAGTGGTCAACAGTATGCCTGCACAGAAATAGAGAAGGATGGGAATTAATAAGACATTGGTTTTGGCAATGAAGAGATCACTGCTAATGTACTAGAGAGAACAGTTTCAGTTGAATGATAACATTTGAATTCAGACTGTAAGTGGTTGAAAAATGAGTAGGAGGTGAGGAAGTAGAGGGAACAACATAGATGTCTTTTTCCATGAATTTGACTGAGAAAGAGAAACAAGATATAGGAAAAAAGTTTAATGATAACATATTCTAAAGGATGGAGATTTGAGTGTCTTTATAGGTATCTGTAAAGCAACTAGTAGTTTGAGACAGATTGAAAGGGGGGGATTATTATAAAGGCAGTGAGTCAGTCAGCATATTGTTTATTAAGCACCTACTATGTGCTAGGCACAGTGCTAAGGGTACAGAGATAGGCTAAAAATAGTCCCTGCTCTCAAATAACTCAGAATCTAACAGAGGAGAATCATACAAATCATACAAAAATGTACAAAAAAGCTTTCTGCAGCGAGATACGAAGGAAAATCACTAATACTTAGGGGGATGAGAAAAAGACTTCTTATAGAAGGTATGGTTATAACTGGGGCTTGAAAGAAGCCATGAAGAGGAAGAGGTAGAGATGAGGAGGGAGTGAATTCCAGGATGAGGAACAATACTGGAAAATGTTCAGACCTGGAAATGGTGTGATATGTGCAAGGAACAGCAAGGAAGCCAGAGTCCAGTATTGCAGAGAATATGGTGAGGAAGTGTGATGTAAGGTTAAGAAGATTGAAAAGGTGGGAAGCGGCCAGGTTATGAAGGGCTTTGAATGCCAAACAGAAGGTTTTAGATTTAATCCTGGAGGTGTTAGGGGCCACTGGAATTTATTGAATAGGGAGAGGTGATGTGGTCAGACTTGTGTCAGTAAGTCTACCCTAGCTTAAGATTTAATAAGAAAAGACCTAGAAAAATCAGTTAGACACATAGGAAGAGAACCAAGAGAGAGGAGTGTCACTAGGATCTAGAGAGAGAATATCAAGGAAAAGAAGGTAATTGAGAGTGTCAGAGGTTGGAGAGGTCAAGAAGGATGAGGACTGAAAAGATGAGGATTAATTTTTCTTTCTTTCTTCCTTTCTTTCCTCCTTTCCTTCCTTCCTTCCCTTCCTTCCTTCTTTTTTTCCTTCCTTCCATTCTTCATTTCTTTCTTTCTTTCTTTCTTTCTTTCTCTTTCTTTCTTTCTTTCTTTCTTTCTTTCTTTCTTTCTTTCTTTCTTTCTTTCTTTCTTTCTTTCTTTCTT
>JAJPUD010001264.1:429353-449387 GCA_023553655.1 Myrmecobius fasciatus | reverse complement strand
GAACTGTTATTAGAATTACACAGGATCTGTCAGCTTCCACATTGAAGAATCGAAGGGCCTGGAATCAGATATTCCAAAAGGCAAAAGAACTTGGATTACAGCCAAGAATAAGCTATCCAGCTAGAATGAGCATTATCTTCCGGGGAAGAAGATGGTCATTCAATGATACAGGAGAATTTCACCTATTTCTAATCAAAAGACCAGATCTGAACAAAAAATTTGACCTCCAAACACAGAATTCTAGAGAAGCATAAAAAGGTAAAAAGGAAAGAACTCTTGAGAACTATATCTCTACTATGGGTATCCTTAAAGAATGGGGGTATTATTTGATTTTACTTTGATAATGATGGAAAAGAAATTAGAGGTGGAAAGGATATCATAGTGTAAAAAAAAGGGGGGGAATGAGGTAAAATAAAGTAAAAAAGGAGGTAAAATAAGGCAAAGTCTCATGAAGAGACATAGAAAATCTAATATAATTGAGGGAAAGAAGGGAGGGTGATGAGTATTGGGTAAATCTTACTCTCATTAGATTGGGCTCTAAAAGAGCATATCAGACACATTTGGTTTCAGGGAAAATTTGGCCCTCCTTATAGGGAAGTAGGAGGGAAAGAAGGAAAAGAAAGGGATAAACTAATAGAAGGATTAGGGGAAAGGTGTAAAAAAGAGGGAGGGTTCTAAAGGGGGGTGGACTGTTAGAGGGAGGTGGTCATCAAAAACAAATACTGGGGAGGAGGGAAGGGAGTAAGGGGAAAGGGAAGAGAAAAATATAACTTTGGGTAAATAAGATGGCAGGAAATATAGATATAGTTATTCTAACTGTGAATGTGAATGGGATGAACTCTCCCATAAAATGGAAGCAGATAGTGGACTGGATTAAAAGCCAGAATCCCACAATATGTTGTTTACAAGAAACACATCTAAAACATAGAGGTACATACAGAGTGAAGGTAAAGGGCTGGAGCAGAAACTTTTATGCTTCAAGTGAACAAAAAAAAAGCAAGGGTAGCAATCCTTATCTCAGATCAAGTAAAAGCAAAAATAGATCTAATTAAAAGAGATAAGGAAGGAAAATATATTTTACTAAAGGGTACCATAGACAATGAAGCAGTATCAATACTAAACATATATGCACCAAGTGGTATAGCATCCAAATTCCTAGAGGAGAAACTAACAGAGCTGCAAGGAGAAATAGACAGTAATACTATACTAGTGGGGGATCTCAACCTTGCTCTCTCAGAATTAGATAAATCAAACCACAAAATAAATAAGAAAGAAGTTAGGGAGATAAACAAAATGTTAGAAAAGTTAGGTATGATAGATCTCTGGAGGAAATTGAATGGCGATAGAAGGGAGTATACTTTTTTCTCAGGGGTTCATGGAACTTAGACGAAAATTGATCATGTGTTAGGGCATAAAAACCTCAAAATCAAATCCTGAAAAGCAGAAATAGTAAATGCATCCTTTTCAGATCATGATGCAATAAAACTCACATGTAATATAAGGCCAGCAGAAAATAGACCAAAAGTTAATTGGAAATTAAATAATCTAATCCTGAAGAATGAATAGGTGAAAGAGCAAATTATAGACACAATCGATAATTTCATGCAAGGGAATGACAGTAATGAGACAACATACCAAAATTTGTGGGATACGGCCAAAGCGGTTATAAGGGATAACTTTATATCTCTAGATGCTTACTTGCATAAAATAGAGAAAGAGAAGATCAATGAACTGGGCTTACAATTAAAAAAGCTAGAAAAAGACCAAATTAAAAACCCTCAATTAAATACCAAATTGGAAATTCTGAAAATAAAAGGTGAGATCAATAAAATTGAAAATAAGAAAACTATTGAATTAATAAATAAAACTAAGAGTTGGTTTTATGAAAAAAAACAAGAAAATAGATAAGCCTTTAGTTAATTTGACCAGAAAAAGGAAAGAGGAAAATCAAATTGTTTGTCTCAAAAATGATAAGGGAGGACTTTGCTCCAATGAAGAGGAAATTAGAGTAATAATTAAGAGTTACTTTGCCCAACTTTATGCCAATCAATTTGATAATCTAAATGAAATGGAGGAATATCTACAAAAACATAGATTGCCCAGGTTAACAGAAGAGGAAATAAATTATTTAAATAGCCCCATTTTAGAAAAAGAAATAGAACAAGCTATTAACCAACTCCCTAAGAAAAAAATCTCCAGGGCCAGATGGTTTTACATGTGAATTCTACCAAACATTCAAAGAACAATTAATTCCAATACTATACAAACTATTTGAAAAAATAGGGACAGAAGGTATACTACCAAATTCCTTCTATGATACCGATATGGTGCTGATAGCTATACCAGGTAGGGTGAAAACAAAGAAAGAAAATTATAGACTCATTTCCCTAATGCATATTGATGCAAAAATTTTAAATAAGATTTTAGCAACGAGATTACAGAAAGTTATCTCCAGGATAATACACCATGACCAAGTAGGATTTATACCAGGAATGCAGGGCTGGTTCAATATCAGGAAAACTATCAGCATAATCAATTATATTAATAACCAAACCAACAAAAACCATATGATTATCTCAATAGATGCAGAAAAAGCATTTGATAAAATCCAACATCCATTCCTATTAAAAGCACTAGAGAGTATAGGAATAAATGGGCTTTTCCTTAAAATGATTAGTAGCATCTACTTAAAACCATCAGCAAGCATCGTATGTAATGGAGACAAACTAGAACCATTCCCAATAAGATCAGGAATGAAACAAGGCTGCCCACTGTCACCATTACTATTTAATATTGTATTAGAAATGTTAGCTTTGGCAATAAGAGAAGAAAAAGAGATAAAAGGAATCAGAGTAGGTAATGAAGAAACCAAATTATCACTCTTTGCAGATGACATGATGGTATACCTAGAGAGCCCTAGAGACTCAACTAAAAAACTACTAGAAACAATTCACAACTTTAGCAAAGTTGCAGGATTTAAAATAAATCCACATAGATCATCAGCATTTTTATATATTACCAACAAAGTTCAGCAGCAAGAGATACAAAAAGAAATTCCATTCAAAATAACGGATGATAGCATAAAATATTTGGGAATCTATCTGCCAAGGAAAAGTCAGAAACTATATGAACTAAACTACAAAACACTTTCCACACAAATAAAATCAGACCTAGTCAATTGGAAAAACATTAAGTGCTCATGGGTAGGCCGAGCAAATATAATAAAAATGACAATACTACCCAAACTAATTTACTTATTTAGTGCCATACCAATCAAACTCCCAAGAAATTATTTTACAGATCTAGAAAAAATAGTAGCAAAGTTCATTTGGAAGAACAAAAGGTCAAGATTTTAAGGGAATTAATGAAAAAAAAGACAGATGAAGGTGGCCTGGCTGTACCAGATCTAAAACTATATTATAAAGCAGCGGTCATCAAAACCATTTTGTACTGGCTGAGAAATAGAGCGGTCGATCAGTGGCATATGATAGGATTACAGGACAAACTAGGCAATAACTTTAGCAATTTAGTGTTTGATAAACCCAAAGACCCCAGCTTTTGGGATAAGTACTCACTATTTGGCAAAAACTGCTGGGAAAATTGGAAACTAGTGTGGAAGAAATTAAGGCTGGACCCATACCTGACACCGCATACCAAGATAAGATCTAAATGGGTTCATGATCTAGATATAAAGAGCGATATTATAAGCAAATTAGAGGAACATAGGATAGTTTACCTCTCAGACCTGTGGAGATGGAATAAATTTATGTCCAAAGAAGATCTGGAACTCTTAATTGAACACCAGATAGATAATTTTGATTATATTAAGGTAAAAAGTTTCTGTACAAACAAAACTAATGCAGATAAGATTAGGAGGGAAGCATCAAATTGGGAAATCATCTTTACATTTAAGGGTTCTGATAAAGGTCTCATCTCTAAGATATATAGAGAATTGTCTCATATAAGAATTCAAGCCATTCTTCAATTGATAAATGGTCAAAAGATATGAACAGACAATTTTCAGATGATGAAATTAAAACTATTTCTAGTCATATGAAAAGTTGCTCCAAATCACTATTGATCAGAGAAATGCAAATTTATACAACTCTGAGGTACCACTACACACCTGTCAGATTAGCTAAAATGACAGGAAAGGATAATGACAGGTGTTGGAGGGGATGTGGGAAGGCTGGGACACTGATGCATTTTTGGTGGAATTGTGAACGGATCCAACCATTCTGGAGAGCAATTTGGAACTATGCTCAAAAAGTTATCAAACTGTGCATACCCTTTGACCCAGCAGTGTTTCTATTGGGCTTATATACCAAGAAATAATAAAAGAAAGAAAGGGCCCCACATATGCAAGAATGTTTGTGGCAGCTCTTTTTGTAGTGGATAGAAACTGGAAACTGAATGGATGCCCATCAATTGGAGAGTGGCTGAATAAATTATGGTATATGAATGTTATGGAATATTATTGTTCTGTAAGAAACGACCAGCAGGACGATTTCAGAGAGGCCTGGAGAGACCTACATGAACTGATGCTGAGTGAAGTGAGCAGAACCAGGAGATCACTTTTCACGGCAACAACAATACTATATGATGATCAATTCTGATGGACATGGCTCTTCAACAATGAAATGCTTCAAACCAGTTCCAATTGTTCAGTGAAGAAAACCATATACACCCAGAGAAAGGGATGTGAAATGTGGACCACAACATATCATTTTCATGCTCTCTTTTGATGTTTGCTTGTATTGTATTTCCTTTATTTGATTATTCTTTCTTGTAGATACGATTTCTCCTGTACAAAAATGATGTGTGGAAATAAGTATAAAAAAAAATTTACATAGATTTAGGGCATGGCAGAAAACACATTGGATCTGAATAAGAGGTCCTGAGTTCAAATTCCCTTAACATCTCTAGTTTAGTAGGTGGGGGAGGGGGGGAAGAGACATAATAGAGATTGCCAGAACTCTATAGGTCAGTTTCTTCCTGAGTCTTTCATTTCAGCACCCCAAAGGGACATTGAAATAGCACACCATCTCTCTAAAACTGTAGTCAAGATGAGCCCAAATCTTTCTTCTCCAGTTCTCACAACTCTACTTTCTTTCTTTCTTTCTTTCTTTCTTTTTTTTTTTTTGCTTTTTGCTGAGGCAATTGAGGTTAAGTGGCTTGCCCAGGGTCACACAGCTAGGGAATGCTAAGTGTCTGAGACCAGATTTGAACTCAGGTCCTCCTGACTTCAGGGCTGGTGCTCTATCCACTGTGCCACCTAGCTGCCCCCACAACTCTACTTTCAAGCAAGCATAAAGCATTGAATATTCAAAGTGCCATCAAGGAGGAGAGAGTCCCATACAATCAATTCTCTTAGCTAAGGTACGCACACACACACACACACACACACCATTACCACCACCACATATGTGAATCAAAGAACAAAAAAAAAATAATAATCTCTTCAAATAATGAAACAACATATCAAAATCTTTAGAAAGCAGTCAAACACTCATTAGAGATATCTAAATACTGTCATTAACGAAAGAGAAGAAAAATATTTTCATGAATTGGACATACGAGAAAAAAAATAGAAAAGCAACAAATAAAAACTCAACTAAACTCAGAAATAGAAATTTGAAAAATAAGCTACAAATTAAAAATAAAATGATTAAACTAATAAATAAAATTAAAGATGTTTCTTAAGGAAAACTATTAAAATAATCAGTTAATTTCATCCAAAAAAGAAAGTGTAATCTAATTCCTCAAAAATGAAAACAAGAAAATTCATAAGAGATAAAAGGAAATAAAAGAAATTATATAAACTATTTTGTTTTATTATATGCTAATAAAACTGATTACTTAAATGAAACAGATGGAATTTGCAAAAATAAACAAATAAATGAATGAATAAATAAAAATTAAGAACTCAGAATAAAAAAAACAAGAGATACAAGATCTAAATAACCAGAATTTAAATATCCGAAAAAGAAATTGAAAAAAATCAGAGACCTCCTTCAAATTTTCAAAGAATATCTACCTCCAATTATATAAGTTGTTTACAAATATAAAGAATTGAGACAGCCTGCCAAATTGCATCTGTAAAACAAATATAATCAAGATATATAAAACAGAGAAGTAAAATAGATGAAGAAAACTATACAGACTAAAATCCCTAATAGAAATTCATGAAAAAATATTCAATAAAAAATATCACCAAAGAGACTACACCCACCATTGAAAAGATTATATTCTATGATCAGCATTTCAAGATTTGTTCAATATTAATGAAATTATAAATGTAATATACCATATTAATAATCTAAATTACAAAAATTATATGATTATATCAATAGATGTAGGAACAATCTTTTGACAAAATTTATGTTTTTTGGTAAACTGTTTTTAAGAGCTCAGGAATAAATAGAACTTTCTTTAATGTGATTTTATATATATATATATACACATGACACACACATACACATATGTGTGTGGGTGGGTGTGTGAGACAGCTACTCAAAAATCTTTCCACAAATGTGTTATCACCCTTAGAAATCTGGCAATGGTTTGGGGTGGCCACTACCTCAGCAAGATGGACAATCCATTTTTGAAATGTGAAGTGAATAGTTAAAGCAATTCTTTCAGACAATCATTCCATATTTTACTCTCTCCAGTGCATAGGATATTATTTCCAAGTTAAAGGGTGAGATCTTTCCAGTCTTGGACTTCTTTAGGGCTGAAATGTCTCAGTTTGAAGATTTTTTTTTATTTTGTCATCCATATAACTATTCAAACATATTGATTTCTAAGGCATGGTTGCATTGTTGGGCATTCAGGGCAGGAAACAATGGCTTAGGGGCATCTAGAATCATGTGCTTTATAGAATATTATCCACCATGATCTTAATAAGTACCACTCACTTTGGAACTATCATGGACTTAATGATGGCATTTTCTCTCACATTCTCTCCCACTAAGCTAATGGAATCTTTTCTGAGTAATGTGTGATAGTCTGATAGTAAGACTCTTGGTTGCCATTTCTAATTTATTTCTTTGATCTGGTCCCAAAGTATAACTCCTTATTAATCTATTCTTGAGCCTTCCTTGTCCTAGTCACTAAAGTTAGAGTCAAAAAATATTTATTAAGCATCTACAATGTAGGAGGAGGTACGTGATAAGTGCTGAAGATACAAATAAAGGCATAAACTAGATCCTGCCCTTAAGGAGCTTGCATTCTAATTAGGAAAGATAATGCCTAAAAAGAAGCTAAAAAGCTGGAGGAGGTGGATAGTAGTACCTGATGCCCTGACATGATGGGAAATAATCTGAGAAGGTGTGAATTACAGAGTGGATTTCATCTTGTAGAATGATGAGTTTCTGGAGATGATGAAATCCAGAAGGTCAGCTAGATGGTAACTTTTATGTATATAGTCCATGAATCAGTTTATATTATGACTCTGTGTTAGTACAAGTCTCAAGGGTACAATTCACAGATCACTAAGCTACATACAATTCCATACACTAATATTGTTGAGGTTGGGAAAGAGACCCCAAAAAGACCCCCCAAAAGCTAGGGTTCATAGACCAGCATCACAAGGTATCTCAAAAGAATTTGCAGGCTCACCATTTCCTAGTCAAAGGGCAAAGTTTAATGTAAATGTAATGCAATTATAAGTGGACTAAATTCCAAAAGAAATTAGCAAAAATTAGACCCCTTTATCCAATTTTCTATCATTGACATGTTAATTCTATGGCCCAGAGGAGTGGTCTCTGGAATTTGGTTATCACTGACCAACAGATTATTTGACAGTCATTAGTGAATTGAGGAGTGGTCTATTCACTACTCTCTCAGGAGTTTGATCTGTGGGACTATCCTGAGTCAAGAAGCTATCTGACTGAGGAGTGGTCTATTCAGAATCAGATTGTCAGAACAATAGTATAGATTGGGGGGAGGGGCCAAAGCCAGAGGACTTTGAAATCAGATTGCCAGAACAGAAGCCCCCCCCCCCAAATCACCACTATATTTTCCTAGAGGCTATACTCCTTTATTATCATTAATCAACCCCCAGTTTATTGTGGTCTTTTCTGTGGTAAGTTATATAATTCTTACTTTCCGGTGTCAAATTCCCTTCTCATACCTTACTCATCTATCTTTGAATCAGGTCCATTTTTAATTTGAGGAATCATAGGCTCATCAATTTGGAACTGAAAGGGACATTTTACAGGTGAGAAATAAAGAGGTACAGATTAGTTACATTATTTGCCCAGAGTCATATAACTAGAAAGATTCTGAGACAGGATTTGAACTCACCACTTTCTAACCACAAGCCCAGTGCCCTATGCACTATATTATGCTGCCCTTGTGCATGTAACTCTATGGATGGTGGGATCCATTGGGTTGGTGGTGGGGCCAGAGATCTTGCAACTTCTTCCATGTCACCTACTTATGTAATACACTTACTCCTGAAAGGGCTGGGTGTGGCCCTCTCTTGAATGAACCATTTCTGTTTCATTATAGAAAACTCTTAATTATACCTCACTTAAATCCCCAGGATAGGGATTTTACAGAATCACAGAAACTGAGAATCAAAAAAGAACTCAATGAGCATCTACTCCAAGCTATAGTGCTCCACTATAATATACCCAACAAATGATTATTCGGCTTCCTCTTGGAGACCTCCAAGCAAGGATGCCTTTCTCTTTAACCCTATATAACTAACTCTTTTATACCATAACTTTCCTCTCAGCTGTTTTGATATATTGTGCTTATGTAAATGAAAAAATTTTTCTCTGGTAGAAGGGAAAGTCAAAAAATTCACACTTCTAGCCCCAACCAGTGTGGAAGAGATCACTGTAGTCCATTTTACTCTTAAAAAACTCTGATTGGAAGTTTGCCCAGAAACTTCTAACTAAATTGTTTTTTTTTTTTTTTTTTGCAATTTTTACCTTTTGTTCCTGATTCTGCCCTCTGGGGCCAAACTAATGAATCTAATCACTTCTTCATTTGATAATCCTTTAAATAATTACTCAGATAGCTATCATATCTTCTCTGAGCCTTTTCTTCTCTAAGCTAATTAAAATGTCCAGTTTTTTCATAGGAATTTCTAGACACAACACTGTGTCCCTGAATCCAGCTTTCTGCAGGGACTACAATCCACTAACATGCAGAAATTCTCTCTCAAGAGCAGTTTTTTGGGTACATATTTCAGGGAAACTAGAGCTCCAAAACCCCAGGGGCCATTTTTTATGAGCTCATTTGGAAGATTATCATAGAATCCATCGTGCTTGGCTTGGGGAGACATTCACCGGCAAAGTCATAAACCCATGTGGCTCACAAGAGCCTAAGTGTGAAGCTTGCTACCCCACAGATTTAATTATCTTTCCAAGAAGCAACCAAACTGAAGGCCTTCCTGCTCAAGGAGTAGATTGGGAATAGTACAATATCTAAAGGAGATACATGAGATTGCTAAAACCCAAAGAACTCCAACTTGGCATTGGATTTCCTTCTTATTGAATTTAGCAGTAGCAACTTGCCATGGAAAGCAATGGGCATATTCTGCTTTCACCCACCCATTGCACCCCTGGAAATTTCACTGTTAACCCTTACATTTTCTTTTCTTAGGTTTGCCTCCCACTGACAGGTACATATCTGGTTAAACATCAAGGTGTTTAAAGCAACCTAATATCTAATATCAGTGCTGAAGGAGAACTGAAAGAGGAAGGACAATCCTTTCCAAGTCTCCATGGACTGTGTTGTGACAGTAGACCAGAGCATCTGGGGCAGCCCTGTGGATGAGTATTAAAGGTCTTCTCAGATGGAAAGCAAAATCATTCCATCGCTGTTAACCAGATGGATTGAGAAACAAATTGATCAGATCTCAGACCCTATCCCATTGTCCTGGAACCAGTCCCACCCCCTCAATTGTGTTAGATGTATCTAAAACAGCAGCAGCAATCAAGGCTACCACCCTGATAAATTCACAATTGTCCACAGCAAGTCTCCATGATCCAGCTGTTTTGAGAACAGGCCAGACTGGATTGTTGTATGAATGAGGGGGACACCGTATTCCAACCACATTCATAGCCACTATTATTGCAGTAATTTCCTTTACTCCTCACAGGTTATGATGGTGTTTTATATTAATTTCCTGGGATAGTTTGAGTCAATAGAGGGTCTTCTACTGGATTTCCCCCAATTTGGGGCACTATTGGGCCAAGTTGGGACTCTGAACCAATAACACCACAATCTACCATGTTGCTTCCCCAATATATCGATGTCCAGTATATTTGTTCAGTTTGATTTGCCACTATTATCAGAGTTGAAAAACCTTTTGGTAGGTGGCTTCTTACCTGCACCTCAGGGTGGCCATTCCCACAAACCTCCCCAACTAAACAGAAATTTCTCACTTCACCCAAGCGAAATTGCCCAGGACAATGGTGATCTGGATTCTCGTTTCAAGTAGTCTTTTTTTTTTTTTTTTATGACATAGTCTTTTATTTAAAAACTTCAAAGTATCCACAAAGTAATCATTACTATGAGGTGACAAGAGAACTGGAAAGTTGAAATTCTACTGAAGTCAGATGTCTAAGCTGATTTTTTCCCTCTAAGTTTCTTTTCTCTCTTCTGCTGTCTCTTCAAGTAGTTTTTTATAGACCTTTTCTCCTTCTCCAACTCCCCATCCCACCTAATAAAGACGTCAGGACAGAAGGCTCCCATCTGAAGATGGATGAGATCTGGGAGAAATGTCTCCACCAATGATGATCTGTTGGCTTGAATTCCTAGAGGGCTAGATAATGAGGACTTAGGGAGGCTGGGAGAGAAAAAATATTGGGTCTCTTCTTTTCCTTCTTCTATTTCTCCTAATTTTTCTGATCCAAGTGCTAAGTAACTAACCACCCATCCATTTCTTTTCTATATATACACCATATTTCAAAAGCCAGATCTGCAGCTGATTCAGATAGTATCTAAACAGTTTCACAGGATATCTCCTATTACCCTGCCCTCAAATACTTACATCTTCTCAGTTTTTTCTAGCCTAATTTGTAGCCCTTATCTATCTACCTTTCTCCATCCAGTTTGCCAAATATATTACTGTAGGGCATTGACTAACATTACATGGGACCAAAGTGACCTGGCCCCTGCCATTAAATTTTGCAACATTGTTCTGGAAGTGAAGAAATCAGTAGATTGCCGAGGTCATTTTGACCCTTCAACTACACAGTGACTTCTCCATTTAGAAAAAGAAGTAATCTTGGTTCTATATCCACTGAAATTACATTATGGAGCCATGGGAGACCACCTACTTGCATTTGGGTCTTGAAGGTTTTATCCTTAGTAAGGTTTCCTATTTGAATTCCTGCTAATTCAGGTGGCTATTTCAGGAAGGCTAATTCAGGTTCACTCCATCCCTCCATGTTTAAAACAGGCAGTGGACCAGAAGTTCTCCCAGGTGCTGCCAACATTCTTCCTAAACGTGAATAAATCCCAGCAAAAGACCATGTCCCTCACTAATGCATTGTTGGTGGAGTTGTGAAATAACCCAACTATTCTGGAGAGCAATCTGGAACTATGCCCAAAGGGCTATCAAACTGTGCATACCCTTTGACCCAGCAGTTCCATAATTGGGTCTGTATTCTAAGGAAACCATAAAGGAGGGAAAAGGGCCCACTTGTGCAAAAATATTTGTAGCAGCTCTTTTTATGGTAGCAAAGAATTGAAAATGAATAGATGCCCATCAATTGGGGAATGGCTAAATAAGTTATGGTATATGAAGATAATGGAATATTTTTGCTCTGTAAAAAAATGTAGAACAAGCTGATTTTAGGAAGGTCTGGAAAGATTTACATGAACTGATGCTGAGTGAAACAAATAGAACCAGGAAAATAAATTGCATGCAATAACAGCAAAAATGTGTGATGATCAACTATGAAAGACTTAGTTCTTTTCAGTGATATGGTAATCCAAAGCAATCCCAATAGACTTTGGACAGAAAATGCCTTCTGCATCCAGAAAAAGAACTAAGGAGACTGAATGTAAATCAACACATACTATATTCACTTCTTTTTTCTGTTTTTTTTTCCTGTCTCCTATTGTTTTTCCCTTTTGTTCTGATTTTTCTCTCCCAACTTGATTCATAAAGTAATGTGTATTAAAGCAACCTAATATCTAAGTGGGCCCCACTGAGGAGCAAACTCAACCAGTGGAGTTATCTTGTACAGTCAGAGCTATCCTGTACCAACACCCACAGTTATTTTATATAGCCTGGAGGTTAAGCTATAGATGTCAACTGCCAAAGCTATCGTGTATAAACAGGGCAACCATGAGCACCAGTTGGTTTACTGACAACTAACGTAGTTAGAACACCTTGCTATGGGCTCTTTCCCAGAAAAAGTCCCACTTCTCCCCTTGTTAATTGTGAATTCATTAGGAATTTTGCCTGCTTGCTAAGCATTATAATAAAGTTTTGCCCCTTGACCTAGAGATAGTTTGAGCCTGTGAATTTATTTTGGAAGATTCCTCACCTTTCTGACTTGTTGTAGCTCATCGTGACTTGCTGGACCTTCTATGTCTCATCACTTTTACTGTGAGAAAATTACTCTGTAGCCTTCCTGGCCCTTCTTAAACCAGGTAGTTTCCACTGGACCAAGACTCCACTGGACTAAAAGTTCTTCTTGGGAATATTAGTTTCTCATAACAAATATTACCCTTGCCTATGAACGAGGTAGGGAAGTGACCTGTTAACCTCCGGTCCTAGGTATTTCCTTCTCCTATTCCTCCTACCTGGAGATAGGATGGAACGGGAAAGTGGTGAGAATTCCCTCTGTTTCATCCCACCTGGAGTCTGACCTTTTGGTGGTCACTAATTAAGCATCAACAATCTGAGATGTTTCCTGAAATATTTTACTCCCAGTTCTTGCAAAGCAAGATGCAGTGGTGAGGAGCAGCCATGTAGCCAACTCTTTTCTGACTGTAGCTTCCCATCCAACTACCACTTTTTGTATACCCATGTCAAGTCACCGCCATGCTCACCCATTTCATTTTTTCCCATAACGCTTAAAGATTTACTAAATATTTTTCAATGCTCACATATGACATAAAGGATTAACTTGGAGAAACATATCACAAATTTCTACAATAATTCCACAATATTGAAATTGGTAGAAGGGAAATTCATTTAACAAATATTTTATTTTCTTCTCCACTTTCTGGATCCCATCTCTTTCTCATTTCCCAATGCATTGTTCCCAAACAATTATCTTTAGTCCTTATCCTGACATCCTGGGGCAATGCCAGAGCTGTCTCTAACCAGTTTGTGAGAGCCATCATTTCCTTTTCAGTGAGAATATTTACAACACCATCCACTTCATTAATGAGATTTGTTCCAGACTACCCCTATGTATCATGTGCTAGTTTATATGATTACCCCAGTAAATGAAAGTTTTCCCTGGTTCTTCCACACTCCTCCTGGATGCATAGTGGTTAGAACACTGGGACTGGAGCTGGGAAGAAGATAGTTCAAATCTGACTTCAGACCCTTATTAATTATATGATTGCGATGAAACCATTTAATCTCTGTTCACCTCAGTTTTCAAAATAGACATAATAATCGCACCTACCTTTCATTGTTATTTTAAGAATAAAATATGAGAAATGTTATTCTAATCAAAGAATAGAATTTTCTCATTCTATAAGTTCCCAAGTGAGAAACATGTTAGCTGTTTAGACATAGAAAGGGGTGCTTATCGGAAGAAATAGAAAAAGTAGGAGAAAAACATGGAGTAGTTATGACAATCCAATCCTATGGTTTAGGCTCAGTACTGGAATGAAATAAGAAATTCATAAATCATCCACTCTTAGAAAAAGATGAAGTTTACTTAATAATAGCATGGAAAGGTTGCCCAACAAGGTCTAACACTGGATGAGTTAGATGCAACACCCTCCCCCCTTATCTTCATATGCAAATATATCTGGTCTGGAGAATGAGTCACATGAATATGATGAATCAGCAAGGGGGACAGCCACAAAATCTGAGGGGGCATTTACTCATTGTGGGCTGGCTTCTTCATGCCTTAAATGACTAAGAAACCACATCCACAATGGGGTCCATAGGTCCCTTAATCAATTAAGTATCAAAGAGAGTTTTCCTGGCTTTTAAGGTTAAAAAGAAAAATAGATTTATCGTACATAGCAGAAATCTAGTAAATAATGCTCCTACCACAGAGAGGAAGGTGTAAGAGTCTATAAAAAAGGACAGTTCAATACAACTGAGGACTATTTTCACCTACTTCACAATTTTGCAGAAGTAATTTATTCATTCACTTACCAAATCAACATATATTTTTTCCCATTATAGGTCAGCTTTTTTGAGGATTTTTTTTTTTGCTTGTTGGTTCCCTAATCTTTTTACTAGGAAATACTGAACTAACAAAAAACTAAATCACATCACAGGAACTCTTAAATATAATTTTGCAACAAAGTACAATTAACAAAAACAAAGCCTTGAAGTTCATACCATCAATTTAACCAAATACATTAGAGAAATTCATCCTTGATTGAGACAAGAACAACTGATAATCTTGTGATAGAAAAAGAATGTTGAGAAATGATCGATCATAGGGGATTATTATTGGTCTGATGACGTTTTGATGAAGTTTTGAATTTCCCAAAATTCTAATATGACTACCCAGGGAAAATTTTTTGTCATACAGCTCTTAAATTGAATATCTATGTTACACATGTAATATTGCTATAAGATATTTATTCATCCTTGAAATAAAATAACAAATGGAAAAAGGGAAATTGGAAGATTCTGAAAACCAGAGGGTAATGAAAAAAAAAAAGTTCTTATAAATGGAGAAAACATGAAGGAAAAGTTCTTTAATTAAGATATAGTTAAATCAACTGTATAACAGTGTTAAGACCAGCTACTAATTCCTGGATATTATCCTAGCCCTGCTCTTTTCTATAATCAGCTTTTATTTGGATTGTTATTTCCACAAAAGCAAAGACAATTAGCAGGATTTAGATCATTTGAATATGTTGAAAGGAAATTTACTTCTGGGATCTCTAAAAGACAAAATCAAATTCAAATTCCTCTAGAAAGTTGCCATCACTGACCAATTCCAAAATGAAAAAGCTTTTGTGATCATTGAGGATTTGTTCAGTCAGGTCTTAGATATTTTCCAAATCTGCTTGGAAGGAAGTCCACACCCAGAGATTCCAAAATGGAATTTACAGCAAACACAATCAGATTGATATGTATATGAAGTAGGAAATGGGACAGAACTATTTCAGGCAGAGTACTTTTTTTTTTCTTTATTAAAGCTTTTTATTTGCAGCATATGTATGGGTAATTCTTCAACATTGACCCTTACAAAGCTTTCTTTTTTAAAAATTAATTAATTAATTAATTAATTTTTTATTAAAGCTTTTTATTTGCAAAACATATGCATGGGTAATTCTTCAACATTGACCCTTACAAAGCTTTCTATTACAAATTTTTCCCCCTTGTCCCCACCCCTCCCCTATATGGCAGGAAATCCACTATATGTTAATTATGTTAAAATACTTGTCAAATCAAATATATATATTTCCACACTTATTATTGTTGTGCAAGAAAAATCGTATCTACAAGAAAAAAAATCAGAGAAAGGAAACATAATGCAAGCAAACATCAATCGAGAGCATGAAAATGTTATGTTGTGGTCCACATTTCATATCCCTCTCTCTGGGTGTATATGGCTTTCTTCACTGAACAATTGGAACTGGTTTGAAGCATTTCATTGTTGAAGAGCGCCATGTCCATCATAATTGATCATCATATAGTCTTGTTGTTGCTGTGTATAATGATCTCCTGGTTCTGCTCATTTCGCTCAGCATCAGTTCATGCAAGTCCCTCCAGGCCTCTCTGAAATCGTCCTGCTGGTCGTTTCTTACAGAGCAATAATTTTCCATAACATTCATATACCATAATTTATTCAGCCACTCTCCAATTGATGGGCATCCATTCAGTTTCCAGTTTCTAGCCATCACAAAAAGGGCTGCCACAAACATTCTTGCACATGTGGGGCCCTTTTCCTCCTTTAAGATCTCTTTGGGATATAAGCCCAATAGAAACACTGCTGGGTCAAAGGGTATGCACAATTTGATAACTTTTTGAGCATAGCTCCAAATTGCTCTCCAGAATGGTTGGATCCATTCACAGTTCCACTAACAATGTATCAGTGTCCCAGCCTTCCCACATCCCCGCCAATATTCATCATTATCATTTCCTGTCATTTTAACCAATCTTACAGGTGTGTAGTGGTACCTCAGAGTTGTCTTAATTTACATTTCTCTGATCAATAGTGATTTGGAGCAACTTTTCATATGATTATAAATAGTTTCAATTTCATCATCTGAAAATTGTCTGTTCATATCCTTTGACCATTTATCAATTGGAGAATGGCTTGAATTCTTATAAATATTAGACAATTCTCTATATATTTTAGAAATGAGCAGGCAGAGTTCTTTAGACTGGGTCTAGAGAATTCTTTCTGAGAAATAAATGACTACCTGAAGGACAAAAATTACAGCAGCTGTATCTGAAAAATAGTTTCTGTGGAAATGAGAAGGTACTTTGTGCTTCTTGGAACAGCTTATAAGGCTCAAATACTAAGAAATGAGTAGCTTTTGATTGTTTAACATCTTACCCAGAACAACCAATGTCATTTCATAAACCACTCCAAAGCAGTGTTATATTATTAAACATAGGAGGTACTATTTACTATTTATCTATTCTTTTCAGATTAAAAAAGTATTTGAAATTCATTTGATTAGATTAAGAATTTTAGTTATTTCTTCATTTATGCTATGTCATAATTCTATTTATTTATTACTATTGGATTGGGCAGATGAGAAAAATTTGTTCCAACAGAAATAAAGGCATCTGAAATAGGTGCCATGGAGCACTAAGAGCTTAGTCAGACATCAAAGATGCTAAGATCATCCATTGCATCCTGGCCCATCTCCAGCCATCCTGGCTTTTATGTCGTTCCTGGACTTCAATGACTCTGGAAGAGAGAGTGAGACTGATGACTTTGTGCAACTCTTGTCTCACTTAAATTCAATTCACAGCAAGAGTCAAAATATCATCCTATGATGTCATTGGTCCTTCAAAAACAAAGGATGAACAAAAACAACTATTTTTTAGTTGTTATCATATGATAGTTATCATATGAGAGCTATTATCTTTTTTCATACAATTAAATATTATTTTAAATTAGATATCATTTAAGCCTTCTCCTATTGGCACTAAAAATTTCCTGGAAAGTTAGATGAAATATTCTCATAACATTCTGAACTGAAAAATTATGATCTCCAGAATATAGGAGCAAGTATAATACAGTGAAACATACTGGATTTGGCAAAAGGAAACCTCAATTGAATTCTATCTTTGTTATTTAATCTCTTTGAGCTTCAGTTTCCTTTACTGGAAAATAAAGGTTTTTGGATTATATGGCCTCAGAAATCCATTCTGGCTCTGAGTGTCTGATTCTAAGAAAGTCATTTTTATGACTTTTTCTTCTTTGCCATCTAACTTCTCAGTCCTTTACAATTTGGCTTCTGTCTTTACCACTCTACTAGAATTGTTCTTTTAAAGTCACTGTCTTTTTGCGAGTCCCTTTTAGGTTTTATTCTCCTTGACCTTTCTGTGGTGGAACACTAACCCTATTCTCTCCTCTCTAGTATCCATGAAACTGCAGTCTTGGTCCTCATTTTTTTTTTTTTTCTGTTCTTATCTCCCTATTGACTTATCATCTTCTTCCTTTCTTCTAAACTCTGATACCACCAAAAATTATCTATACAGCCCTTTTCTTCTCTCTTTACACTTTCCCATTTGCCAACTTTATCTGTTTCTGTGGAAGCTTTTATTGCCTCTATGAAGGAATAGGAAATAGACCTGGGATTTCCTTGGTACAGAAAATTTCGAAATGAGGAAACCAGCCCTATTCATTCAGGCCAGCTCTTCTTTGCAATATACACTCTTATGTATAACATTGAGAGATTAGGTGACATGTCAGAGTAGAGACTTAAACCTGGAGGTTCCTGATTCTGTCTGGCTCCAGATTCTCTACCTCAAATTGCCTTTCTATGCAGATATTTCTCAAATCTTTCCCCTCTTTCTCCCCTTAAAGTTCTGGCCTTATATATCCATTTGTCTTTTGGATACCTGCACATGGCAGGTATCCAAATATATTCATAGGCAACATACTTTTCTTATTATTAGCTTTCTCTCCACTCCCTGCCCTCTTTCTTTCTTATCTACACAGCCTTAAAACTCATTAGATTCTTCTCTTTTTCCCAAATCTGCTCCCATGTCTAATTATCATGTCTTATAGAATCTGTCTTCACAATATCTTTCCCATCCAGTACCTCCTTTCTAATTCCACTGCCACCTTCTTAATTTGAGCCTTCAATAACTCTTTGTAAGAGTATTTTAATAGCTTCTGGGATAATTCCTTTCAAATTCATCCATCAGAGAAATTTTCCTAATTCTTAGTTCTGACCATTTAACTCCCATGCTCAAAGCCTATAATGGCTTCTTTGCTTGGTCCTCCATAATCAGGATCCTTATTTCCATAGTCTTATCATATACTATTCACTGGGCAGCTAAATGATACAGTACCATATCTGGGGTTAGGAAAACCTGAGTTCAAATTCAGGCTCAGACACTCGCTAGTGGGAATTTGAGAAAGTCATTTAACTTCTCTTTGCCTCAGTTTCCTCATCTATAAAACGGGAATAATAATAATACTTTCCTCCCAGGGTTAACATGAGGATCAAATGAGATCAAATGCAAAACACTTAGCATGAGGCCTGGTATATGGTGAGTGCTATAAAGATGTTAGCTGTTATTATTATCTTCCTACAACCTATTTTCCAATCAGATTCTCAGAATAAGAGATTGGGATGTGAAACTCAGAAAAGAGCTTAAGTTTATAAATAGAGTTGTGATACACAGATCTCTACAGAAGTAGGAGTTGGGATAAATGTTGGAGGGGACGTGGGAAAACTGGGACACTAATACATTGTTGGTGGAATTATGAACGGATCCAACCATTCTGGAGAGCAATTTGGAACTATGCTCAAAAAGTTATCAAATTGTGCATACCCTTTGACCCAGCAGTGTTTCTATTGGGCTTATATCCCAAAGAGATCTTAAAGGAGGAAAAGAGACCCATATGTGCAAGAATGTTTGTGGCAGCCCTTTCTGTAGTGGCTAGAAACTGGAAACTGAATGGATGCCCATCAATTGGAGAGTGGCTGAATAAATTATGGTATATGAATGTTATGGAATACTATTTTTCTGTAAGAAATGACCAGCAGGATGATTTCAGAGAGGCCTGGAGAGACTTACATGAACTGATGCTGAGTGAAAAGAGCAGAACCAGGAGATCATTATATACAACAACAACAATATTACATGATGATCAATTCTGATGGACATGGCTCTCTGCAACAAAGAATTGTCTCAAACCAGTTCCAATTGTTCACTGAAGAAAACCATATACACCCAGAGAGAGGGAAATGAAATATGGACCACAACGTAACATTTTCATGATCTCTATTGATATTTGCTTGCATTGTGTTGCCTTTCGTTGATTTTCTTTTTTTTTTTTCTTTCTTGTAGATAGGATTTTTCTTGCACAACTTGTTAAGTATTTCAACATTATTAACATGTAATGGACTTCCTGCCATCTAGGGGAGGGGAGGGGACTGGGGGTAAAAGTTGTGATGGAAAGCTTTGTAAAGATCAATGCTAGGGAACTACCCATACATATGTTATACAAATAAAAAGCTTTAATAATTAAAAAAAAAGAAGTAGGAGTTGGAGTCATAAGAATGAATTAGGTTGATGGGGAGAGGGAAGGCAAGGCAAGGCAAAGAAAGACAAGGCAAGGCAAAAGGCAAGGCAAGAAAGGGAAGAGAGGAAAGGCAAAAGGAAAGCAGAGGAGAGGAGAGGAGAGGAGAGGAGAGGAGAGGAGAGGAGAGGAG
>JAJPUD010001264.1:414619-429343 GCA_023553655.1 Myrmecobius fasciatus | reverse complement strand
GAGAGGAGAGGAGAGGAGAGGAGAGGAGAGGAGAGGAGAGGAGAGGATTATAGTTATATGATGATTTTTATTATATATTTAAAAGGAATAGAATGTTGCATATAATTGATTTGCAGTTTTATGTGCAATCATCTTTAAAAAAAACTTATACTAGATTATGGAAATGTTTGTTTTATTCTGTAAATTAAAAATAAAATATATAAAACATAAAAAAATTTAAATACTGAACATTGTATACTTTCTTTTTTTTCCTTTTTCCCCTTACCTTCTCTTGCCTTAAAGATGGCTACCACTACACTCAAACATGTGTATATGTATATAAATATATACACATATGTGTAAAATCATTCTACATATACTTCTATTTATCAGTTCTTTCTCTAGATGCAGATAGTATCTTCCTTCAAATGTCACATGTAGTTAATTTGAGTATTTATAATAGTCAAAATGACTTATTCACTCAACATTCTTTTTTTCCCTCTTAATATTATTTTTTTTCCAATTACATGTAAAGAGAATTTTCAACATTCACTTCCATAAGATTTTGAGTTCCATTTTTTCCCTCTCTCCTTCCTCTCTTCCTTCCCCAAGACAGCACTCTGATATAGATTATACATGTACAATTGTACTAAACATATTTCCATATAGCCACGTTATGAAAGAAAAATCAGAAAAGGTAAAAATCACAGGAAAAAAAAGTGAACTGATGTGCTTCAATCTGCATTCAGACATCAGTTCTTTCTCTGGATGTAGATAGCATCTTTTATTATGAATCTTTTGGAACTGTCTTAGATCATTGTATTGCTGAGAAGAGTTGTATTTATCAAAGTTTTCATTATATAATGTGGCTGTCTCTGTGTACAATGTTCGGGTTCTGCTCTCAAAGACATTCATAAAATAATATTGCTGTTACTGAATACACCATCCTTTATGTTCTGCTGACTTCACACTTTATTATTTTGTGCAAATCTATGTTTTTCTAACATCATCAACTTCATCTAACACAGTATTATTCCATCTCAATAATATTCCACAATTTGTTCAGTCATTCCCCAATTGACAGGCATGTCATCCTAAATTGTTCTTCTGATATGGAGTCAAGACTTGGATTCAAATCCTGGTTATTCTATTTACCACCTATGTGGTCTTATACAAATCATTTAAATGATTTACATTAAAATAATTTGGGTTTTAGAATACCATCTTTTCCATCCACATCTTTTGAAAATAACTAGAACTCAGGTGAGGCAAAGTGAAGATTTAGAATAATGAATGTAATGCTTATTAATTTAAAGCTCTTGAAGCTTTGGGTCTCATTGTCTCCCTTTGTGAAATCAAGAGATTAAATTAGATATAAAAGGTCTTACAACTTCAAAATCTGAGGTCTTCTCTCTAGGAAATGACAAGGAACCAGTAGTGAAGGAAGTAGTAAAAATGCATGAGAGAAGAAATGACTACTTAAGCACTGACAAAGACTAGCTACAGTAAAGAATACATTTTTCAGGGTTTTACAGAGCTTCAGAGTCAGTCCTATGACTCTCTTTGTCATGTTAATGTGTCAGAGCATTCCCAGCTAATAGAATGCTGAATAGGATAAAAACTCACTATTTTTAGAAGTTCTGTTTTCTACTAGGAAAGGCAGTTAATTAAAACCAAATACTCCTTCACTCTTTTTAAGTTACTTAGCACCATGTTCATTATTCCAAATTTTGTTTTTACATCACATAAGAGTTACTCTAATTATTTAAAAAGATAAAAGAATTCTCAAAACCAAAATAATTTTTATTCACACATTTAAATCATTTGGTACTTCTGGAATCTAAATTCTAAAACCTAAATAGCTTAGGAAGCTATGGTTAAAAAAAAAAAAAAAAAAAAAGAACAAGCATGATTTCCTTCCAAATATTATCACTATAATGTCTTCTCTGAACTTTCTCTTCTCCAGGCTAACTATTCCAAGTTTTTTCAAAAATTCTGATTGACACAGTTCTAAATCCCTTCACCATCTGAGACATTTTTTTTCTGGGTGTGCCCCAGCTTATCAGTTTCCTTCCCCAAATTTTCTTTGTTCAGACTATGACTTTAACCCCTAAACTGGCATAAGAAATTCCTAGTCTTTGTCAATATAAATCAATACTACAATACTATAGGATTAGAGGGATGAGAGATGAAAGATATTAAGTGACTTGGTCAGTCTCCTGTAACTTTCAGATGTGGGGTCTTTAAAGTAGAATTTCTAAACTCTGAGGAGAGCTAACTATCCTCTGGACCAGTGATATCAAGCTAAAATAGAATTAAACCATACGTAAGGATGCCTGTGGGCCACATATTGACTTAGAAAACCACACATGTTTACATATTTCTTTTTTATTAATACATACAATATATTACAATGCCAAGCCTGAAGTCAGGAAAACTCATGTTTCTGAGTTCAAATCTGGCCTAAGACATTTATTGGCTATGTAACTTTGGGCAAGTCATCTCACATTTATTTCACTTTTATCATTTATAAAATAGTTAGAGGAGAAAATGGCAAACCACTCCAATATCTTTGCAAAAAAAAATTAAATTAAATTAAAAAATTTAAAAAAAAACCCTAAAATGACCGAAAAACAACAATATTAAAAACAGATAGGAACTACATTTTAATCTAGTTTAGGCTGTACTTGGGAATGTTGTGACCTGAACTCATCTAACAAGAGGCATATTTGATATCTCTACTCTTTACCATATCACTTCTTCCCTTTCTAAAGATGATGACCCACACTGATGACAATATCTAAATATGATGTGACAAATGTGGAAAGACTATTACCTCCCTCATTCGTATACTATGACTGTTGTTCAGTCATATCTGACTCTTTGTGACCTCATTTGAGATTTTCTTGGCAAAGATACAGCACATGTTTAAATTTAATCTGCATTCTTAACATTTTCCCCATTACTTTCTTAAGTCTAGAAAATCAACAAATAACTGATTAATCCTGACTTGTAGCATTTGGTGATTTTTGAGGTATAAATGTTCATACAGAAAACTTAACAATTGGCTTTCTCTAGCTGGTTCAAACTCATTACAATATGGTCCTGATAGAATCTTTCAAATTCTTGAGCATATTTATTTTGTTCCATAAGTCTTCCCTTCTACAGGCTACATATAACATTCTTTCAACTAATCTACATGTAGCATGATTTTGAAGTCCAACATCCTAATGACCCTCCTCTAGATGTTGTCTTGTATATTAAAGTCATTACTAAAATGTGACATCCTGAATTCCACATAATACTTCAGATATAATTTTATTACTCTGACTCTCCCTCAATAGCTGTATATGGTCCCAGTAGCTTTTTTGATTGACATTCCACATTTGACTGAAATTAAGTATCAATTTCAACTCCAAGATCTTTTTCAGCTGGACTGCTATCTAGTCATTTTTTCCCATCTTGTAAGGTACAGATCACTGCCAACTTCTATCTTTCTTCCTTATTTTTTAGTTATCCTCAATCCTTTTTCCATGTCACACTTATTACTTATATTGAGACTGAATCCATTAAAATCCTGAGATAATTTTCACAACTTTCTTTCTAAACATATCATCATCATTGGTAACATTTACATAATAACATTTTTTAAAGTTTTATTATATATATGTGTGTGTGTGTGTGTATATAAGTGTATATGTGTTTATGTATAGAAATATATAGTATTATCATTACTATTTACATATAGTAATATGTAACAGTATAATAATAGTAAAATTGCTATTATAGTATTTAGTAATACTAAAATTACTATTATTTACATATTAAATATATATGTGTCATTATCTTCCCTGATCCTTTGTGAGATAGATGCTATTAAAGTGACTTGCCTAGGGTCACATAACTAGTATCTGAGGAAGAATTTGAATTTAGATCTTTCTTTCCACTATTTTCATAGTCCCATCCATTTCTATCCTTTCTTTGTCCTTCCTTTTCCCCTCCAAATACCAATATAGGTGGCCTTTAAAGAATGCTATAAAGTTCTTAAAGCACTTTATATATTTCTTTTGAGCCTCATAACAACCTGTAAGTACTGTGTCCATTGTCTCTATTTTACAGAGAAGGAAACTGGTTTACAGAGGTTGAGAGCCTTGCTCAAAGTCACATACATAGTGTCACAGGCAGGGGTGTGCTGATAAATGTACTAGCACTCAGTGCTCATACTTTTCAATTTAATCTGAATTATTGGAGGAGGGAGGGAGTTGACAATTGCGTTTAAGTGACTTAATCAAGATCACACAATTAGTACATAGTATTTGAGGCTGCATTTGAATCCAGGTCCTCCTGACTGCAGGGCTATCTACTAAGGTCACCTTAATCTGCATCATTAATATTTTCTTCATCATTTTTAAGTCTATCCAATAAAATAATAATAAATCAACTCTGATTTGTGGCTTTATGTGCTCACATGCAATTAAGCAATCAGCTCTTACAAGCTGGCTCCAGCACACTACTGGTCACAGAACTTAACTCAAAGTGTTCCTCATTTCAAATCTACTGTTCTATCTACTAGCCCATGCAGCTTCTATTATTCTTAGTGTCTTTCCCAAGTCTCAGAATTTTAATCTTTCTGATTTTTTACTATTTTTTACAAAACTATGATACTTTTTCATGTTTGTCCTCAGGCATCATTAGACTTCTTCCTTTTGTACAACTGTCTGTCTAAATGTTTGTGTCCTTCATTTCTTCCTTCACTTATATCAAAGATCAAAATCTGGGACAATTAGGTAGATAGAGTGCTGAGCTTGGAGTCAAGAAGACTCTGGACAAGTCACTTAACCTTATTGCCTCAGTTTATTCATCTGTAAAATGATCTAGAGAAGGAAATAGCAAACCACTCCAGTATATTTGCCCAGAAAACACCAAATGATGTCACAAAGAGTCAGGCATGATTAGAAAAAAAACAGAATGCTTTTAAAACCCAAGTTTTCATATGCAATACTGTGACATCCACTCTTTAGAAAGTTCACTCTTCTCTTCTTTATTGGGATCATTTGCCTCTAATCAAAATTTTCCTCATAAGAACTTCTTATATCTTTTGGGTTAATTTCCTTTTCTATGCACCATTAAAAAAAAAATCTACCTAGCTTTCCTCTGAACCTTAAAATCTGATAAGTAAGTACAAACATTTCCTTATTTGTTAATCACTTCTCCCCAGTCCACCCCCTCCCCCATTTCATGTGACTGAGCAAGTGTTTTTTATGAGTCAGTATCAGATCCACAATAGTCATTCTTTTCCTTATTCTGCCTCACCTAGCTTGGGCTAAGGACATGTGCAAGAATATATCCCAAGGGCAGGAGTGTGGCTACCTGGGAGATTTTAGTAACCTGGGTACAAAGGAACATGAGTCCAGAAATTAGTGGTTAGTAGAAGCTTTCATTTATATAGTGTTTTAAAGTTTACAAAGGTTTTTTTGGTCATAATAATTTTGTGAGATAGGGAGTATAAATATTCTCTTCTCCATTTTACAGATGAAAAAACTGAGTCCCAGGTTTACCCTTGGCCATATGAGTAGCAAGTGTTACAGTCAGAATATATATCTAGGTTATCCAACTCCAAAATTCAAGACTATTTTTACTGTGGCAGATAGCAAAATAAATATCAAATGTGAAAGAACATGAGAACAATGGTCATAAATCAGGCAGTTAGATGGAATCTACGTCCTGGAGTCAGCAAGTTATTCTGTTATGTCCAACTCCTTATGACCTCATTTGGGGTTTTTCTGGCTAAGACAATGGAGTAGTTTGTCATTTCCTTCTCCAGTTCATTTTACAGATGAGTAAACTGAGTTCAGTGTCTTGCCCAGGGTCATACAGGTAGTATCTGAGGCCAGATTTCAATTCAGGAATTCCTAACTTCAGTCCCAGCACTCTATCTACCTGCCACCTCACTTCAGCTGGGCCCAAAGTGCTAGGTCTTGAGTCAGGAATACCTAAATTGACATTTAGTTTCATATACTAGGAAGTCACTTAACTCTGCTTGCCTCAGTTCCCTCATCTGTAAAGAGAGTTGGAAAAGGAAATGGCAAACCATTCCAGCATCATTGCCAAGAAAAATCAAAATAAGGTCACAAAGAATCGGACACAAATGAAGCAACACAACAGTAGCAGATGTGGTCTTATAAATTCATATCTCTAATGCTCCATAGCCACTAATGTACTCTGGTTATGGCCCTAAGAGATCTGCTTTGTTCAATGAGTGGAGCTCCCCAGTTCTGTTCTTTCCTCCTATTGCTCAACACTTAGTTGTTTGTGTATTTTGTTACTACACTCACTTATGTCACACTCCTGATTTGAAACCTTCATGTATTGCTAAAAAAAAGAACCAAAACAACCTACCCTTGTCATGTTTTCTAAATCAAATAGAAAAAATTTGTTGGTTATTTACTGTTTTGTTTTTAACACTACAACTTTATTATCTTAAATAGACTGCTTAAGAAAGCAACAGTTTCAAGTTATCCTGTGCCTTAATTTTGGTTCAATTCAATAAGCATTTCAAATCTCCTACTTTCTACAAGGCATTGTGATAAACGCTAAGATTATGAAGACAAAGATATAAAAATGGTGTCTGTCCTTAAATGAGAGAAATGATTATTAATGCCAATATCTCGAGGAAATTCAGAGCTCTCCCCATTTTTTTTTGAAGTTCAGTCTCTTGAAGAATATTATTGGTAAGGAAATTGAATGAACTTTCCTCAGACTCCTCCCAACCCTACAAGGAATTTAACATAAGATAGGGAAGTCCATTGTGTTCTACTCATGCTTGAGTGGAGATAGAACTTTTTGTTTGTTACCAGCCCTAGGTGGTATTTTCTCTGTCCAAGAGTGACTGATGTCACCCTCAACCCTTCATTGAATACCTAATATATAAACCTTGAGCCTTAACATCATAATTATCTTTGATCTAAGGAAGATGGACAAATGACCATTCATTTGGAAATAACCTGCTGGCCTTATTTAAAAAGTGATTAAATCACTATTGATTAGAGAAATGCAAATTAAGACAACTTCGACATACTACTACATAACTCTCAAATTAGCCAGGATGACAGGAAAAGATAATGATGATTGTTGGAGGGGATGTGGGAAAAATGGAAAACTAATGCATTGCTGGTGGAGTTGTGAACTGATCCAATGATTCTGGAGAGCAATTTGGAATTATGGCCAAAAGGCTATCGAGCTTTGCATAACCTTGGATCCAACAGTGTCTCTATTGGGTCTGCATTCCAAAGAGATCGTTAAAAAAAAAAAGGGAAAAGTACCCATAGGGATAAGCTCTTTTTGTAGGAGCAAGGAACTGGAAACTGAATGGATGCCCATCAATTGGGAAATGGCTGAATAAATTATGGTATAGGAATGTAATGGAATATTATTGTTCTATAAGAAACAATCAGCAGGATGATTTCAGAAAGACCTGAATGTATAAATATGAATTTATGCTAAGTGAAGGGAGGCAGAATCAGGAGATCATTGTACACAGAAACAATAAGATTACATGATGATCAATTCTGATGGTCGTGGCTCTTTTCAACAATGAGGTAATTCAGACCAGTTCCAATGGTCTTGTGATGAAGAGAGCCATCTACACCCAGAGAGAACTGAGTGTGGATCACAACATAGCATTTTCATTTTGTTGTTGTTATTAGCTTGCATTTTGTTTTCTTTCTCATCTTTTTTCCTTTTTGATCTGATTTTTTTCTTGTGCAGCATGATTGTGGAAATACATATAGAAGAATTGCACATGTTTAACTTATATTGGATTACTTGCTATATAGGGGAAGAGCAGAGAAGAAAGAGAGGGAAAAATTTGGAATACAAGGTTTTGCAAGGGTGAATGTTGAAAATTATCTGTGAATTTGTTTTGAAAATAAAAAGGTTTAATTTTTTAAAAAAAGAAAGTGATTAATTTACACAGAAACTATGCCTCCCAAACCTTTTAAGTCATCACATAAGGAACTTACATTCTACTTAGAGAAAGATACCATTTACACAGATAAATCTAGCAAACCTAGGTCTGATTAATGCAATAATGAATCTCATAGCATTAATCAAATTCACATGATTTGTAGCTATTTCATTTTTTTTCTCATGTAGTGTGAGAAGTTAAAACTAAATGATCTATAAAGCATAAAGTTGGGTCTTCATGTGAGCAAAGAAATCCTTTTAAAATACTATTTGTTTCCTATTTCATTCTGCACAGGAGTTATACCAAACTTTCTCTTCTTTCCTCAAACTTCCCACAACTTTACTTTCTCAGCAAAGGGCTTTGCCTCTTACTTTAACCAAGCAAATAGAGACCATTTGATATGAGCTCCCTCTTCTCTCATTCTTTTCTTGTCAAACTCTCTTTACATCAACTCTCCAGCTCTCTTTTCCTTTGATTGAGATGGCCTTTCCCCTTGCCAAGGAGAAGCCTTTGTAATTGATCCCATCTCTTCGTCTTCTCTAGCAGACTGCATCATCATCTCTCTCTCCTTTTGAATCTTCAACCTTTCCCTATCATTGAACTTTTCCCTTCTATTTCATTCAAATAATCTCTATTCTCTTCCAACCTTAAAAAATGCTTCATTAGGTTCTACCATCTCCTAAAGCTATCGTCCTATATCTCTCCTTTCTTGCTTAGATTCTTTTTTTTAAATGTTGTCTATACTTGCTGCCTCTACTTCCTTTTGTGTCATTATCTCCTCAGTGTTTTTCAATTTAACTTTTGATCTCATCACTCAATTTCTTTTTCCAACATTACCAGTGATCTCTTCATTCTAAGAGTCTTTTCTCAGTCCGAATTCTTGATTTCTTCAATATATTTGTTAATTAATTTTTTATTCTTCTTATTTCTCTCTGGGCTTTCATAAAGCTAGTTTCTCCTGATTTACTTCCTACCTATCTGACTGTTCTTTGTTTTAGATAGGTACCACAAGTACCACATCACAAATTGCCCATTGGACACTTCAAACTGGATGTCCCAATGGCATATCAAAGTCAACAATCAACCCTAAACACTTTATCTTTGCCCAAATCCTCCTCTCTTTTAAATTTCTTTCCATTGAAGGCATCACTAATACTTTCAGTCTGCCAGGTTTGCAACTTAGGCATTAACCTAGAGTCCTTTCTCTCACTTACTTACATGTATAATTAGTTGCCAAACTTGGTTTTTCTACCTTCACAACGTCTCTCATACCCAGCCCCTTCTCTCCTCTCAGCTTCTCACCAGAATCATTGCAACAACCTCCTAATTGCTCTCCCTACCTTGTCTTTCCCCCCTCCAGTCCATCCCACATGAGGGAACATAGATCTGACCATGTGACTCTCCTACTCAATCAACTCCAGTAGCTTCCTATTATCAATATCAATATATACACCCATATATATGTATACATACATATATGTAAGCCTCTGTTTAGTTTTTTAAATGTACACAACCTGACCACAATCCATTTTCTAACCATGTTGGGCATAATTCCTGCTACCATATTGTGCAATCCAGCTGAACTGTCTTTTTCTCTCTTCCATATACCTGACATTTCATCTCCCAATAGGGATGGTGAATTCTTACAATCAGAATGGTCTGGCTTCAAGTTCTACTTCTGAAATATACGGGATTGGGTAACCCTAGTCAAGACTTTATATCTCTCAGTGTCTCAAATAACTCTTAGAATATAACTCCTTATGAACAGATCCAACCATTCTAGAGAACAATTTGGAACTATGGCCAAAGAGCCCTCAAACTTGCACATTTTTTGATCCAGCAGTGTCTCTACTTTTATGATCTCTATCCCAAAGAGATCATAAAAAAGGGAAAAAAGACCCACATGTGCAAAAATAATGTTTTGTGGCAGCCTTTTTTGTAGTGCTAAGAAACTTGAGTGGCTGCCCATCAGTTGGAGAATGGTTGAAAATGGTATATGAATGTAATGAAATATTATTGTTCTACAAGAAATGATCAGCAGGATGATTTC
This sequence comes from Myrmecobius fasciatus, assembly GCA_023553655.1. Taxonomy (NCBI): domain Eukaryota; kingdom Metazoa; phylum Chordata; class Mammalia; order Dasyuromorphia; family Myrmecobiidae; genus Myrmecobius; species Myrmecobius fasciatus. Next base: position 419,348 of record JAJPUD010001264.1, on the reverse strand, counting down.
AGAGAGACCTGGAGAGACTTACATGAACTGATGCTGAGTGAAATGAGCAGAACCAGGAGATCATTGTACACGACAACAACATGACTATATGATGAACAATTCTGATGGACACGGATCTTTTCAACATTGAAATGATTCAGGCCAGTTCAAGTGGTCTTGTGATGGAGAGAGAGGACTGTGGGGACTGAATGTGGATCACAACATAGTATTTTCACTCTTTTTGCTATTGTTTGCTTGCATTTTGTTTTCTTTCTCATTTTTTTTCCTTTTTGATCTGGTTTTTCTTGTGCAGCAAGATAAATGTGGAAATACGCATAGAAGAATTACACATGCTGAGCATATATTGTATTACTTGCCAACTAGGGGAAGGGGGAGGGGGGAGGAAGGGAGAAAAAAATAGAACACAACGTTTTGCAAGAGTGAATGTTGAAAATTATCTGTGAATTTGTTTTGAAAATAAAAAAGTTTTAAAAATAAGAAAAAAGAAAATATAAGGTACTAAGTAAATAAATAGGGGAAAAAGTATAATTCCTTCTATCAATGTAAGAGAGTTGATTGGACTGCTGAGGTATATAAGGGGGTTTCACATAGGCAGAGTTGTCAGAAACAGAAATTGAATCCACATCATTCTTACTGTAACTAGCACTTCTTCTACTGCTGTATTGAGCTGACTGTTAAAGGAATATATTATACTTAAAAGTATATCGACAGGTAGCATCGTGCATAGAGTAATGGACTTGATCTGGAAGACCATAATTCGAATCTTATCTTGGGCATATATGAGTTGTATGACCCTAAGCAAGTCATTTAACCTTTCCTAGCCAAAGGTTCCCTATCTGAAAAATGGGAATAATAATAGCAGGGTTGTTGTGGAGATCAAATAAGGTTATATATTATACATTACATAATCTCATTTATATGATTAGATAACACATGATCTCATTTGATATATGAAATATATAATCTTATTTGCTCCCCATATTTATTGCTTTGCAAATCTTAAAGTATTATATAAATATTAGTTGTCATTACTATTGAAAGATTATTTTATACTTCAAAAAAATGAATGTTAATAGAACAAATGAAGAAAAAATTATTTTAAATGATAATAGAAACTCTCTACTGTGCTATTTTCAATTGATTCTTTTGACTGGTTCCAAAGAGAGAAAATAGCAGTTTATTTTCAGCATGGGTGCCATGAACTGAACCTGTAAGAGGAGGAAGACTTTCCTTCCCCTGCTCCCTCTTTTTTTTTATATATATCCCCCTTCCCAGAAAAGGACTTGGAGAAGTTTGTCTCTGATCTTTTTTGGTTTTCCTCTTCATTTACAAATACTGGAGTTCAAGCTACTGAATTGGGAGTTGGAGCCATGGAGAATGGTAGGAATGATGGTACAACTCTGAGAAGCTAAAGGGCATAGGACTTGTGCCTAAAGTAAGGTTTAGATTTAGAACTGGGACTGTGCTCTATGAAAACTGAGCTAAGCTGTGAATTGTATCTCCTTTCCTTCCCCAGAGATTGAGATGGTACAAGGAGGAGAAAGGGATTAAGCGTCCCATGTGTTGGGGGAATAAATTTTTTAATTTGTGTTTGTACCTTTCAGTAAAAATTTCTATGTAAAACCTTTAAAAAAAAAGATACTGGGAAATGTAAGGAACATTATGTAAGTGTGTTTATGTTTGTTGCATATTGTTCTCTCAAGCATCCTGCATTACATATACGTGTGTTGTATATATTATGTTTGCATATATTGTGTATGCATACAAATGCATATATGTATGTTTATTTGCAACTATGTGTGTGTTTTCTATACATATATGTTCTATTGTATACATTATGTACATGCATACATATATTTATACATGCACGTGTGTGTGTTATTATATATGTGTGTGTATATTCTTTAATCATTTCAAAGGAGTCTTCCCGAAAATTATGGAATTAATTTCTTGAAAGTATTTGTCCTCCAGTATAACAAACACATGACTTACTACTTATTCATGTGCTAGACACACATGTGGTAGTAAATATCTATACGGTATTTATTTGCTGGGAGTATTACATTGTTACATATATCAGTGTAATATCCACAATGGTCACCAGATGGCAAACTAGTCAAGCTGTTCTTCCCATTGACTCTCAGGTACTGAGCTACTCTTTAAGGATTCAAGATCCCTGGTGGTCAGTAGAGGGCAATCAAATCCACAAAGACTTGCTCCCCTGACTATGGTGGCCCCCTACTTGAGCCTTTCCATCTGGTATTTTAATGTCTTGCTGCTCAATGTCCTGATTTTTATGTCTAAGGTTTTAAATATAAAATCCTTGGTGTACATCATTTCATCAAAACAGGTTATTAAAATTGGCCTACACCTTCCTTTAGGAGTCTTATGTCCTCCCCAGCTTTAGGTGATCCATGTCTTGTTAAAGAGATCATCAAACATCTTGCTGGGGTGTGTGGAAGACTGCAGATTTCACCCACTTCCACTCCTTGCTTTGCACCTTATCAGCCTCTTCTCTGATCTCTAGCAAGTCTAGCTGCGATCTAGCTCTTACCTATCTAGCATAATACTTAATGACTTTTTTAAAATTTTATTTTATTTACAATTCCCTTTAGCTATTTACTTCAAGTCCTTCCCAGGCCTCTGCATTTCCTTTACTTGTCTGGTGCTTTCTAGAGAGAAACACCAGGAAAGGAGGTAGAAATTACCCTAGGAAGGGGGGAAAAAAGAGAAAAAAAGATTTGAGTAGATAGATACTGCCATCCTTTGTTAATTTCCTAGCCCACTCCCTAAATATGTGCCAAATCTTCTTGAACCCACAATAGCACTATTTTTTCTTGAGGATCTTAATCTGGGATCTATGAACTATTTTTTTTAAAATATGTTGATACTGAATTTCAATATCACTGATTTCTTTCATAATCTTACATTTTTTATTTTATGCCTTTAAAAGCATTATTTTGAGAAGGGGTCCATAGACTTTACTAGATTTCCAAAGAGGCCCATAATACACACAAAAAAAGTTAAAAATACATGCTCTTGACATTTAACTTTGTCTTGTCTTATAGAATAAGTTGCACAGAATAGGGATTTGTTTCCATTGAATTTAGAAAATCAAGACTATTTGATGTAAACTTCCTCATATATGTCTTCTCTATCTCTTAGTACAGTATTCTTTATATCCAGAGACATGCTGGAATTAAATGTTCAACAACCTGAAAACTGACAACATACTTTTAAGTTTAATATGCTTTATTAATGTTTTTCTATCACTTTCTTAAATCTAAACTATCAGCAAAATAATAAATCAAGCCCTGATTTTTAGCATTTCCCCCTTTGCCAATTTCTGAGGTATAAATGCTTATTCTGAAAATTTTAAAATTGGTAGGAGATGAATTAGATGCTCACTCAAGCTTAATCCTGTATCTTCTTCTCATTCATCACTTCTTTCTCAGAGAGAGAAAAAACAAAAACATTCTCTTTTCTCAACAAAACTCTGTCCTCTCTCCATTTCATCTTTTTTCACCTCATCTTAGATTTTTAATTCCACAATTATTCTCTTTCTCTCAGCCTTCAAATAGGCTTTGCTATGACTCCTTCATGTTTCCCCATTCAGAATTCCTCATTTGAGAAAAAAATATATAGGTTACTCTGCCAGCTATGATTTTCTTGAGATAAGATTTCTTGTAATGTCACAGAGCCAATTCTAGATAACCCATGGCAGCATTTGACATCAATCTCTACTGACAGTCCAACCTCCATCAGTAATTGAGATAGAAAAATATTCAATTTACCCAATATAAACCTCTTTTTCCCCAACTCTGAAAGATAACATTAGAGAATCAAAGAGTAAATGTTTAAAAAAATTTAGAAACCAATTCCATTTTGAACAATTTGACTTATAGCAAATAATAGTCAATGGTTATTCAATCTGCTTCAGATTTTATTTAACAAAGAAGAGGGAAAGATATGTGCAGTGTTTTTTTTCTTTCCCTCCTAGTTTTCTGAGGAAAGAGTTGTGGGGAAAGAAAGAGAAAAAGAGAAGATTTATGTTGAATTAGAAAGAAAAGAAAATTATAAAGGTAACTGTTTGGAGTTTGGACTTCTAAAGGATGCCAAAGATTGAATATGGAAAGGTGAACTGTGGAAGAAATTGAGGAAAAATTGAAGAACAACCTCCAGATCTGGGTTAAAAGAGATGCAAAATTCAGATCTGAAGAGAAGAGTTATTGGTAAGGTAAGTAAGAAAAGTCAAGTAAAAACAAATGTGGAATTAAGGTTAAAGAGAAAGGGACGTAAGGTATGACTACAAAGCTGAAACAAAGGAAAGGAAATTTGGTTTGGTGGTCAAGTTGTTCAGAGGTGGTAAAAGTATATAAAATTCTTAATAGACATGCTTAGGAAGTAAAGAGTAAATGTCCACAAATAGATCACAAAAACAGAATGAGACTCTAAATCAGTGTAGAGGCATTACATTTTTCAGAGATTTGCTTAAGGGTATAATGTTTGTATTTTTGCTATAGCCAAGAGTCTGATATCTATATGCCAAGTACAAGCTGGTCTCCTTCCTAGAAGAAAACACGAAAGAACTAAAAAAAAAAAAAAAAAAGCCTCTCCCCATTTGAGGTTTCAGAATGGGGGGTGGGAAAGAAACAAACATAGAAATAAATGAAGGAAGGGGAAAAAAACAAAAGAAGGAAGGGAAAAGGAAAAAAGAGAAAAAGAAAGG
>JAJPUD010001264.1:318709-414519 GCA_023553655.1 Myrmecobius fasciatus | reverse complement strand
GGAAGGAAGGAAGGAAGGAAGGAAGGAGAGAAGGAAAGAGGGAGGGAAGGAGGGAGGGAAGAAATGAAGGAGGGAAGGAAAAAGAAAAGAAAAAGAAAGAAAAATACTTCAAAAGAAAAAAAAAAAACAAAAACATCTGAAGTGGAAGAGAAACTTGACTCTTGTCAGGAGAGTAACATGAGAATGTCACATAAAAGAGTAAGGAAGGACAAGAGGACCACTGTATACTTCAAGCTAAAAATAAATAAATGAATGAACATATAAATACATGGGTATACATACATATATAAATACATACTATATATGTGTACACATATACACACATATATATTAATACAAATATGTGTGTGTGTGTGTGTGTGTGTGTGTGTGTGTGTGTGTGTGTGTGTATTATCTGAAGCTCTTTCCCAAGAGGTAGGAGCTGGATGCTCTGAGAAAGAAGCAGTTGTTTGTCCCTCAAGGAATAATAGAGCCACAGAAACTATCAGGTAAGAGAAGGTCCCATAAGAGTCAAAATAAAAGTAGTGACGGTGACTCAATGTTCAGGGATATAAAAAAAAGTATTTATCAATTGATAACAAGAAAAGATCTGTATTTCCATAGGGCATATATCCAAACATAACTGAGAATCTCCCAAAACATGTAAAAGGATGTCTTCTACCCATCTGTGATGAATCATAAAAACCTATGGACAAACTTACCATTATTAAATTACCATCTTAAGGATGGGGAGAGGGAGGATTAGAAAAAAAAAAAAACCTGAAACTCAAAATTGTATACATGTTTTTATAAATTGCATTTATATATAATTGGAAACATAAAATATTATTTTTTTAAAAAAGAATAAGATTGTGTCTAAAAGGAGGAATTTTAATTTCTGAAACATGGTTTAAAATATAGGGTTGCCAGATTCCTGACCTAAGATGTAGTTTACTTAAAGAACTGTATCTACCTGGTGTTTTTAAAACCTATACAAAAGAGATTTAAACTAACAGGAAGTGGAGGCAAAACTGCCTGTATATATCTTCCAAGATATATGAGAGAGACAGAGGCAGAAACAAAGAAAGACAGAGACAGAGGAAATGAAGAAAAATGAAAGAATGAAAGAAAAAGAATAAGAGTTGTGAAAACCAAATGATAGGAAAAGAAAAGAAAAGAAAAAGTTAGAATAGAGCCAGTAGTAAAATCTATAGCTTCAAATTTGTATATAGATACAAATGGCTAAGGTTTAGGCAATATTCAAGAAGAATTAGAAATCCCAATGTAAGAAAACAAATTTAACTTCCTACATGTGCCTGAAAATTGGTGAGATCAAAACTATAGATAGAAATAGTCCCTTCATTTATATACTTTTCTCTATTTGTAGATATGCCTTATTCAAAATCAATTACATACATTAAAGGGGTGGGGTAACATTGTATATGAGAAGGTACACTCATAAGAAAATTTAGAAACTAGAGGGAGGAAAAATGGTAAAAAACATGTGGATATTTTATCTCTTTGTACATCAAGGTTGTGCAAGACTTTTTAATTTGTAATAAGTATAATTATTAAAAAATGAATGAGCTATGAAAAATTTTAAAGTATGATCTATCAATATTGGTATGATGTGAGTTGCTGGTCATTGTAAACAAAATGGGTCTTTGGGGGTAAGTGGGTACGGAGTAGGAGGAAGATCAATAGAGGGAGACAGAATTGATTTTGTCATCTGAGTATAATTGTAGATTACCTGGACAGAAAGAGAAAATAGATGAGGTATTTTGGGAACTTGAGACAGGCATAAAAATAGAGATACAAAGAGACAAAGAGAAAGGCAGAAAGATTCATAAACAAAGAGAGATACAGAAGCAGAAATTCAGACACAAAGAAAAAGAGACAGAGACAAGGAGACAGGCAGAAACAATGAGAGGGATATGTGGGGGAATGACTACTTCCTCTCAAAGCAAAACTTTTAAAACTGTGGATCATGACCCCATATTGGGTCATATAACTGAATGTGGGAGTATCGAAAAACTGACAGTAGTAAAAGGTATCAAATGTTTTGACAAGATTTCATTATTTATGTAAAAATAAACAAAAGCATCAATCTCATTAAAATGCAAATTTGCTTTCACCTTTAATAAATGGTAGAATTTTATCTATATCAAAGATTTTTTTACAAAATAAATTTCTTTGTGATTTGTTACCATTAGATTTGTATATCTGTATGTAATATTTTCTCCAGCAAAAAAAAAAAAAAAAAGAGTTGTGACTGGAAAAAGTTTAAGAATCCCTGTCATGGAGAATGTGATAGAAAGGAAAGTCAGGAAATAGTCTGACATGACTCTTAGATTTTTGGAAAGCAGATTTTAAAGAGTTCAAAGGATAGATCATTAAGATCCCATGAACTAAATAAAATTCTATATGGGAAGTCCACTAAAGAAAGATGAAGAATTCAAGAATGAAATTCCAAAAACACAAAGGGAAACTATTTCAATGGGGAAGAAAAAGATTGCCCGGGGAATCCATCAACAAACTTTGAATTTTTCAAGAGGAAAGTAAAGGAACCAAAATCAGGTAACAGAAGATTAGAAAGAAAGAAAGAAAGAAAGAAAGAAAGAAAGAAAGAAAGAAAGAAAGAAAGAAAGAAAGAAAGAAAGAAAGAAAGAAACAAAGAAACAAAGAAACAAAGAAACAAAGAAACAAAGAAACAAAGAAACAAAGAAACAAAGAAACAAAGAAACAAAGAAACAAAGAAAAGAAGGAGTTCTAAAGTTCCAAAGGACCTGAGTTTGTAGTAGAAAACTGAAAAGAAAAAGAGGATGAGGTGAGGGGATTAAGTTATATACATTTAACTAGAGCATTAAGTAAAAGAGAGAATCACTGCTTTAAGCAGTTGTGATAATAAATGACAACAGAAAGAAGGCAGAGCTACGGAATTCTAATTTTATTTGTTTTCTTGGTCAAGAAGAATGAGCTTGGTATGGAAATGACAGACCAAAAATGGAAAACAATTACTACTCAAGATAAATGAGGAGATAGTAAGAAGAGCACTTAGCTAATCATACCCAAGAAATAAGCCACTCAGCCCTGAACCTGGTATCCTCATTTTCACAGAGGACCATTTTTCACCCTGACATTACCCACATACTACCTCCCTCCAGTCCTCACTCCTATTCTCCACCTCTTGCTCTGTTAAATATAATCAAATGAAAACTCACATTCTTCTTGAAAAGGGCTTGTCATCAGACTGCCTTATTGTTCCATTTACTATTCAGGTGTCTGTCTAATTCCAAGCAATTTTCCCTGCTCACTACTCTTCAATTTGTGCCATCTTCTCCTACTAGACTGTAAGATACCTGTTATGTTAAAGATATTTTAATATTTGTATCTACAGTGTGTTAGGAGCAACACCTATTTTTTGTAGGCTGGGCTAGCCCTTTAAGGGGGAAGGGAGAAATAAAAGCTGTTTTAAGTAGGTTCAGTTGATCTTTTAAGAAGGAAGCCATTTTCCTTTCTTGACCCTTTGACCTATAAAGAGTCAAATTCAAGAAGAGTTGAAGTTAGAAGCTTTATCTTATTTGTCTGGCTGCTTTCAGAAGAATGCTTTCCTGACTATTTGATGCATTGATTCTTTAGGATGAGCTAAGTGATGTTCTTTTACCCTTATACCTTTTTGAATATTGATTTTTTTTTAATTCTTACTTAGTAAAGCTGATTTTAATTGTGCTTTGTGCTGTAGGAAAGTATATTGTATTTTAATCTTTGAATTCGTTTGAAGCATTTTGCACAGTATTTGGAACATAGTGAATACTTAATAAATGGTATTCATTTATTCATGATTTGAAATTACCAGAGGAACTACTGTAGGGAAACGGAATTTTTAGAATACAGAAAGACAGTATGAAGAAAAGGGTATTTAGTTTTAGCTATTGCCCAAGCCCTTTGGAACCTAGTCTTCTGTAAAACTGCCTACAGAGGTTTATGATACTAAGTAGTACATCCAGAGATAAACTAACTAAAAGACAATTATCATTATTAGACTCATAGAAGCTTCTAATTGAATGGAGACAGTGATTCTAGAATATTCTCTTACATGAAAGAATTCTTAACCTCAGGTCCATGACCTTTTAAAAATATTTTGATGACTATTTCAATGTAACCAGTTTACTTTATAATTTTGTGATTTTTATTTTCTGCATTTTAAAACATTATTCTGAGACAGTTTCAACATTCTGCCAAAAGCATCCATAACACATGATTTCTTGGCTGGATACAGCAAGGTGGGGCTGCCCATGACCCCCACAGAGGGTGGGCCTCAGACATTTAACATAACTTGGATTTCTGACTGGGAGACCTCCACAAAGGGTGGGACCAGGAAACTAAATTGATCTTTATCAGAGCCTTTTCCCTGCCTGCCCCAGGGAACAATTCCATCAATGCTCCTGTTTCTCTCTGCCAACAGCACCCAGCTACTGAGAATCTCTCATCATTTGCACAAAAATCCTTTTCACTATCCTGGCTCTCTATTTCTCATATCGAGAAAGTAGTGCTCTCAAGATGAGGCCATACCATCTTTGAGAATAAAAAAAATGGAGAAGGAAACAGTAATTTCTTACAAATTAAAATAGAGAAAAAAATTATATCAAACAGCTACTTAGCAATAATGGCTATTTGTGAGTAAAAAATCTCTTTTTGCATCCTTGTATGACTGATGTGGACTTTGGAAACAGAGGTTGCCATACTTCCCAATTAAATTTAATTGTTACCTGAAAATCAATAAATGGAAAGTGGAAGAAGGGGTATATAGGAAAATAGTCACAGAGCTGAAGGCAGAAAGAGGTCTAGGATGGGTCTTATCTACTAGTTTTTGCTGCCTTATTGAGTGTTTTCCCAAAGCAGAAAAAAGCCTTCAGGGACCATCTAGAGGAACTGGAAAAGCTGAAAGCTGAAAAGCTTCAGAAAGCTGAAGACAGAAGGGCCTTAAATAAAAGTTTCTTTTGCTGTTATATTGAATTTCTTGCTGGCCTACTACTCCGGTGATTTGGATTCAGGTTCCTTCTGTCCGAGGCTATCACTACAATACTGAAAAAATTGACAGATGATATTTTTTAAAATATATATTTTACTTTCCCCCAATTATATGTTAAGATAATTTTAAACTTTTTTGAGTTCTAAATGCTATCTTTCCTTTCCCCCTTCCCTTCCATCTCCCTGAGAAAGTAAATAGATAATTAGGTTATACGGTTGCATTAATGTAAAACATTTCCATATTAGTCATTACATATAAGAAAACTGAAATAAAATAAAAGAAAGAAAGAGAGTGAAAAACATCATGCTTCAGTCTGTATTCAGATATATTAGTTCTTTCTCTGGAGGCAAATAATTTGCATTATCATGATTATTACTGTGTATGATATTATCCTGGTTCTGTTCACTTCACTTTGTATCAGTACATGTGAATCTTTCCAGATTTTTTGAAATCCTTCAATTTGTCATTTCTTATAGCAAAATAATATTCCATCACAATCATGTACCACAGTTCGTTTAACCATTCCCCAATTGATCAACATCCCTTTGAGTTCCAATTCTTAGACACCATAAAAAAGAGATGCGGTAAATATTTTTGTACAAATAGATCCTTCTTCCCTTCCTGCCCCACCTTTTTAAATAATGCAGACAATAATTTAAGGCAATTTTTGAGGTATTTGGAAGACCACATAGAATGGGAAAGATACCTCAGGCTTGAAAAATGAGCAATTATTTTTCTGAGTTTCAAAAGAAGGAAGAAAATAGTGATCAAAAACTACAAGTCAATAACTTGTAGTCACTTCTGGAAAAATTATATAGAATGCATCATTAAAAAGGTGATTTCTGGATGTTGTGAGGATGAACCGCCAAAATAGGTTCATTGGGAAGAGGTCTTGTCAGACTAACCTTGTTTCCTTTTTTACAAAGTAGCTGAACTGGCAGATCAAAGAAATGTTAAAGACACAATTTAACTAAAAATATCTAGCTAAGAGTATCATGTGCTTTTCTTATAGGGAAAAGAAGGAAAGATGTTTGTATAGATAGGAACCAATTAAAGTGGTTCAGAACTAGTTGAATCATAATACTCAACTTGACAGACAATCCATAGCAAAGTGTCCCCTCTTATACTTTTATTAATGATCTGCATAAAGTTACAAATGGTATGCTTGTAAAATTTGAGGTGATACAAAGTTAGAAGGAATAGCTATCAGAGCAGATGACAAATTTGGGGTTTTAAAAGATCTTGAAGACAAGCACAGGAGTTCTGAATACAAGCACAGAAGTTCTTTTTTGTGTCATGGGATTCTATCTTTGCTTCCCCTCTCCTTTCCACCCTCACTGAGACAGTAAATAGAAATTAGGTTATACATGTGCAACCATGTAAAACATTTCCATATTAGTCATTGACAATCTGATGAATCCTTTCTCAAAATAATGTTTTTAAGTGCATAAAATAAAATGTGTAAGATTGCAAAGAAAGCCAATTGGACTTGTTTTTAAAGCTCATGAACCCCCAGGTTAAAAAGACTTTAGATTACAGCATAATAAGAGGGAATTTAACAAGATGAAATTCAGCAGGAATCAATGTAAAGTCTTATATGTGGGCTCAAAAAATCTATTTCACAAGTATACAGTAGAGGAAGCTAGTCAAGCTACAGTTGGTCTGAGAATTATCTGAGGGATTTAAGTGGGCTTCAAATTTCTTATGTATCCATGGCAAGAAAAGATAGATCAAAAAAAAAAAAAAAAAAAAAAAAAAAAAAAAAAAAAAGCAATTTCAGGCAGTAAAGTAGACAGTGTTTTCAGGAATAAAAAACATGATGGTCCCTTTTGTATTCTACCCTGAACAAATCATATCTAAATTTTCCATTCCTTCTTTGTACCTCTTTGGCAGGAGGGACATTAATCTGAAGTGCATCCATTGGAGTATAACCAGTAATGTTGAAAGATCTTGAGTTTATATCATCAGAACTGGTTTAAGGACTAATAGTGAGATTTAGCCTCTAAAGTAGAAAACTTGAGCGAGTGTAGAAGGAAGGACATGATAGCTATGGGCAAATATTCAAACGACTTGTGAGGCAGAGGGATTACATTTGCTCTATTAGCTCTCAGGGAACAGAATAAGGAAACATGAGTGGGCATGATTCTGTACACAAGTGTCAAGATCAAGCAACATTTCTTTTTTTTCAGTGAATTATGTTTTGGAATTGAGGGAGGGTTGGAAATGTGATTCCAGAGGTGTAATCAACTCTTGAAGAGGAGGTGCCTTCTATAAATGCAGATCAGCCATTCTGCAATTTATAATCTGGAGCATTTTCCTTAGACATTGAGAGTTAATGACTTGTTAGAGGAAATACAGATAGTATGTGTGAATAGAAGGACTTAAATCCAAGTCTTCTGACTCCCAAGGCTGGACCAATAACCAATAATTTTATTAATATTGCAACTCTTTGTCTCAATTGAGTAATGGTTTTTTAAAGTAGTAATTGAGTATTTTAAATTTAGTACAATTTAAATGGAAATTATATGTATGTATTCAAAAAATTTATAAAAATTTAGCTGTGTGTGTTGGTGGCAATTATGTTAAAAGTTATATAGCTTTATTGGCACTAAACTAGATGGAATGGAATTCAAAAAAGTTAAGATTTTCAAAGCCTACAGTCAGAATTAGAGCAAAGAGTTCTCCAGATGCTTAAGACATGACTTCAACTCCTGACAGATGCCTAAGTTGAAATACATATAGATCTGAATTTAGAATTAACCAGTTTCTGGATAGCCAAGACAGTCAAAAAAAGATCACCTTGAGGGGTTACAAGATAAGAGGAAATATCTAGGTTCTAACTAAGTTTCTACCTTAATAAATGTCAACTAATTGAACTGAGTATATTGTGGACATTGGCATGTTATGGAAATGACTGGTATGATGGCCCTGAAACCATCCAAAAAAAGCAAATGCTCATCAATCAAAGTTTAAGACCCCAAAGATGGGAGCTTGAACTCAGGAACTGAGGAAGATGGAAGTCAGAAAGCAAGCAATATGGTGTGGGGTACTAAGATTGGGTGAGATAAATTGCTATTAAATATAAGAAAGGATCACAAATTCTCCCTGGGGAGACAAATAAAAGTTGGTAGACTTGGCTTTATCATAAATACAAAATCATCAAGAAATAATACATCATAGAACACTTCATCCTTATTGTGATGCTCATGATACACATTTGCCAAAAAAAAAAAACAAAAAAACAACTCATGATGATAATAAATTATAATTTAAATATCAATATCTATTGCAAAAGATGGGGAGGTAGAGACATTCAATGAAGATGCCCACAATACCTCCAAGTTTAGTATACATTGATACTTGGTGGCTTCAGGATTTCTAGACTCTTGGTCTCACCATGAAAAGGATAGATATGGAGAAGGATTTCAAAAAAAAAAAAAAAGTTGGAAAGTATAGTTTTGGACTAAGAGACAGGTGTTAAAAGCTTATGGTTCATACAAAGTCTCATTCCTATAAGTAACAGACAAAAAAAAAGCTAATCTCTAATTTTATAGCTATTTTTAATCAGCAATCTATAAATGATCATACAATGGACTTGTTAAAGCAAAGATAAAAATCAATAACAAGTTAGAAAGGCAAATGAGGAAACTCCAATGTGACCTATTTAAACCAGCATTGAAAAGTGTACAAAAAAACACATATCAGCAAAGACTTAAGCATTTCCTGAGGAAATATAATCAATATAGTTAAGTCATCACAAGATGATTTTTAAAAAGAGAGAGAGAAGCTAACACTTGATACTTTTCCCAAAAAGAAAGATATGGCAGCCAAGGGCAACACTAGTTTGGAATATGAACTCATTTTGAAATCTTATGGAGAAAGATTACAAAAGATGAGCAATATTGTTTCTAAAACAACCCAAAATGGTGTTAGAAAATAAATTTACAGAAAGCTTAGTGAAAGATCCAATTAAACTAGATAATCCTGAAAAGATCTTATGATAAAATTGGAAGGAATTAAATCCATTTCAATAATAAATATTTGTTAAACTCCTACCATATGCAAAATATTGGGTACAAAAACAAAATGAAAAGCACCCCTGTCCTCATTGTAATGGAGAAGACCACACACACACAGAAATAAGTATGTATATTTTATATTTATTATATATGTGTGTGTATGTGTATGTGTGTGTGTTTGCATATATGTATATGCATATATATACATATGTGTATATTGTACAAATAATTAAGTAATTTTTAAAAAATACACAAAGAAATTTTGTAAGGAAGGCCCTAACAATTAGGGATATTAGGAAAGGAAGATAAATAAAAATTAAAAAGTTACATTAAAATAATATCAAACTTATTTTTTCCATCAATGTCAACAAAGTTACTGTATTTTGACACATATTAGTTCCTGATTAAAAAAGCAGAAATAGTGCTAAGAAAAAAAAAAGTCGGGAAGAACAGCTGGACTAGACCAAGTATACACAGAGGAAATTCATTCTGGAGACAGTATAACTTTGAAGCTTTTGATCAAGTCTCAAGATATGAGAAAAAAACAATACCAATGCTTAGAAATACTGCCAAGATGGAGGAGTACAAATAGCAACCCAGTTGAACTCTCCCAACATTCCCTTCCAAACAAGGTTAAAATAACTCCTCAAATAAAATTTTGGAGTCCCAGAACTAACAAAAGGTCATAGTGAGAATTTTTCCAGCCTAAGACAATTTAGGAGATTAGCAGGAAAGATTCTTGACCTCTGGGTGGGAGCCAACTTGGAGCACATGGAGCTCTGGGGGAGAGAGAGTAGAGTAAGAGCAGGGGGTATTGGAAGAAGCCAACCTGTGACAGCAACAGGTTTGGGAGTTTTCAGCCCAGAGATGGTAAGAGGATAAGACAAATGATCAGAAAGAGATTACAGGAGAACCTTTCCTGACAATGAGTGTAGCTGGCACTGATTAAAAGCTCTATGGCCAATGAGCAATCATGACTCAGTTCCAGGGATCCTGGTCATAGTTCCAAGGAGGAGAACAACACTAGCACTTATGATTCCAGGAGAGGAGGGACCCTAGTCACAGTCCCAGGATCAAGAGAAGCACTAGTGCTTGTGACTACAGGGGAACAGGGACCATTCCTGGATAAAAGCCAGAGCATAGCTCTAGAGAGCAGTGACCAAGTCTCTCCCCATATCACTGAACTTTGAAAGCACCAACAATTTGCAGATCCCCAGAACTAGCTCTAAAAATAGAAGCCTCCTGTCTAGTCCAAGGCTAGGCAGAGTGGACCTCCCACCCATAAGTCAGCACAGCCCAACTTCAACAAAAAGTTCAAAGTCAAGAAATAGGCTGGAAAAAAATGAGCAAATAACAATAGAAAATTAATATGGATCTCAAAAGCTACTACAATGAAAGGAAGAGCAAGATATAAACTCATAAGGCAAGGTAAAAACAGCAACCAACAAAGCCTCAAAGAAAAATACTAATTGGACCCAAGCACAACAAGAAAACTTAGAAGCTTTAAAGAAGGAACTAAGAATTATAGAGAAAAAATTGGGGGTAGAAATAAGAATGATGCAAAAAAAATTATAGAAAGAAAACTGATTTGTTGTTGTCCTTCATGCAAGGAGGACTAAAATGACATCAAAGTATAGTGTGTTTGACTTTGGTTACTCAGACCAATGTGAATTCAGAAGTCTCTGCCACAGGTCAGGCACAAATAGTCTGTGTGACCATGTTTCTAAATTTGTACATCTCAGACAAATAAAATTAACAGTTTGATTAAAAAGGCTAAAAATACTAAAGAAAATAACACCTTAAAAAGTGGAATTGGCCAAATGGAAAGAATGTACAAAAGCTCACTGAGTAATTCCTTAAAAATTAGAATTGAACAAGTAAAAACTAATAAGTCCATGAGACATCAAGAAACAATGAAAAAGACAAGAATGAAAAAAAAAACAGAAGAAAATGTGAAATATCTCATTGGAAAAACAGATCAAAGAAAAATAATTTAAGAATTATAGTGCTACCTGAAAGCCATAAAAATGTCTATATATTCACCTTTCAAGAAATTATAAAAGAAAACTTGTCCCAATATCTAAGATCCAGAGGGTAAAATAGAAATTGAATGAATACAACAATCACATCCTGATAGAAATCCCAAAATGAAAACTCACAGAAATATTATAGCCAAACCAGGGCTCTTAGATCAAAGAGAAAGTATTTCGAGTAGAAAGAAATCATTGAAATATCGTGGAGCTACAGTTAGGATCACACAAGATTTAATAGTTTGAACATTTAAAAAGTAGAGGTCTGAGAATATCAGTCAACAGAGCTGGAATTATAATCAAGAATAACCTATTCAGTAAAAATGAATGGAATCATTTAGGAGTAAAATAGATATTTAAAGAATAAAGACCTTTCAAGCATTTTTGATGAAAAGACCACAGCCAAATGTAAAATTTGATATTCAAACACAAAACTCAAGAGAAACATAAAAAGAGAAACATGAAAAACTAATCATAAAAATTCAATAAAATTAAGTTTTTCAGCCTTATATGGGAAGATGATACTTGTAGGTCTCAGAGCATTATAATTATTAAAAACAATTAGAAGGAGTCTACATTAAGCAAAAGGCATGAGCATCAATCAGTTATTTTGGAATGATCTAAAAAAAATGAAGTGATGAGAAAGAGTGATGACTTGGAAGAAGGGAGAAGTAAAATAGGGAAGTGTTTCTCACATAAAAATGGCACAGAAGAAAGAGCTTTTATACTGAAGGGGAAATTTGGGCATGATGAACAATGCCGAAACCTCACTCTCATTGGACTTGGTTCAGAGAGAGAAGATACACACACACACACACACACACACATCTCTTGGGTATAGAATTCCATCTTATTCAATAGGGAAATAGAAGGGAAAGGAGATAATAGATAGGGGAGTGTGATAAATGTGTGGATGGATTAAGGAAGGCAGTAATCAGAAGCAAAACAGATTTTTGAGGTGGGATATGAAGAAAATAGGATGGAGGGAAACATACAGTAATCACAACTGTGAATGTGAATGCAATAAACAGAAGCAGATAGCAGAATGGATTAAAAATTAGAATGCAACAATATGGGTTTTTTTGGGGGGGTTTTTTGTTTGTTTTTGCTGAAGCAATTGGGGTTAAGTGACTTGCCCAGGGTCACAAAGCTGGGAAGTGTTAAGTGTCTGAGATCAGATTTGAACTCAGGTGGTCCTGACTTCAGGGCTGGTGCTCTATCCACTGAGCCACTTAGCTACTCAATATGTTGTTTAAAAGAAATAATACTTGAAAAAAAATACTTGAAATACAGAGTTAAAATAAAGGGCTAGAACAGAATCTATTATGCTTTGGCTGAAGTAAAAAAAAAAAAGACAGGGGTAACAATCATGATCTCAAACAAAGCATAAGCAAAAATAGACCTAAGTGAAAGAGAGTGCCAGGGAAACTACATTTTGCTATAAGGTATCATAGACAATGATGTAATAGCAAAAATTTTTATCTCAAGTTTCTCTGATAAAATTCCCATTTCTCAAATATATAGAGAACTGAGTCAAATTTACATTAAAAAAGAGCTATCCATTGATTAATAAATGATCAAGGGATATGAACAGGCAGTTTTCAAAAGTAGAAATCAAGCTATGACTCTATATCATTATGAATTATATAACATCCAAACTAACAAAAATCATACAATCTCAGGGTGGGGTAGGGATGGAGAACAGGAATCAAGTAACCCAGAAATGAGCTGCCAAAGGGGAAAAAACTCCAGCACCTGTGCCAAATAGATTTATAAGTGAATTCTATAAAACATTTAAAGAGTAATTAATGCCTATGCTTCTTAAAAACAAGGTCAAAGGCACTTTATCAAACTCTTTTTTATGAGACAAATATGATCTTGATATGTAAACAGAGGAGAGACAGTAGATAAAAAGAACTATAAACCAATCATATTAATGACTATTGATACAAAAATTGTTAATAAAATTCTTAGAGAGAAAACAGCATTATAGACAAAAAATAGTATACTATTACCAAAGTGGATTTATACTGGGATTGCAAGTGTAGCAAGTACACTCTGATTCTCTTTCCCAAAGCCAGGCTTGCTACATTAACCTCTCAGAATTTTAAGATATCTCTTTTTCTGTTATCATGGGTTCAAAGCTTCACTAACTCTGTTCCTTTTCCCTCTCCCTTCCCACCTTCCTACTCACACCATTAGGAACCGGTGACTAGTATCTCAATTCTATTTAACCACTTAACATCAATGATCTTTTATAAAAGATATTTACTTAAAGATATAGCCAGAACAAACATACATTTCCCCAAATACCTCCAGTATTCTCTTCCATACACTGCCTCAGTCTTTGAGGGGAGCAAACTCAGATTTAGCTCAGTTCCATCACAGCATTGGTCTTATACAGTTCACATCCAAAAGTGACATAGATTCCAGATGAGTTCTTGTCTCAGCTACCTTTGGGTTGGGATCCCAAAGGCAACTCCCAAAAGACCATTCCTTGCTGGCTCTAAAACATGACCTAGATGCCGGTTCCAGGATTCTTGTGACTCATTCTCCTGATTTAAACCACTTCACCTAAAACAGAAAATAACAAATATGGAGGCCAAAGACTGAGAACCATTTCTCTAAGCACATGATCTTGAAGGAGAAAAGTCCTTTACAACTTTGTTTCTCACCACACGTCATCAGCAAAAAGGAATCTAACCACAAAGAGAGAAGTTGAAAGGACTGAAACAAGAGAAATGGCAAAAGCTAAACTTTAGAATGCCTTCATGGTCAATCAAAAAACCTCCCACCATGTGGCTAAAAGATCAAAACCAGTAACAGAATTCCAATGCATTCTCTTGAGTTTCTCCAAGGCACTTTCCTTACATGTTATTCTGACTCTTAACATCTCCTTGTGGAAAGCACCGCTCATGGCACTCTGTGCATGTATTTGACCTCCATTTCACAAGGAGTGATCATTATTAGGAAAACGATTAGCATAACTAATATTATATGTGACAAAATAAAAAATATGTGACAAAAAATATTGTAACAAATGCAAAAAAATTGAGAAAATATAGCCCTTGTGCATTTTTTAAAACTTATAAATAAAAGTTGATCACAACTATGTAAATGGAAAGAACAACAAAACAAAACCAAGTGCTGCAAAATGAAAATTACCAAGCATGTTCCCCCAAAAAACTATGTAAGAAAACATTACTCCTTGCTTATTTGGAAAAAGTGGGAGATAATGGGATCGAAATACCATACATAGCTCCATAGGTTTTTGTTTTTGTTTGTTTGTTTGTTTTGGGGGGAATTTTTTGCATATTGGTTAGATTTTTGTTTTGTTTTGGCAAGTGATTTGACCAGGGTCACACAGCTAGTATGTGTCAAGTATCAGAGAATGGATTTGAATTCAGATCTTTCTGACTCCACAGCCAGTACCCTATTCATTGGGACACCTACCTGAATCCATATTGGCTAGTTTTGCTGAATTTTTTTCTTAGAGAATTTCTCCTTAGGTGAGATCAAGACCTCTCTCACTCCCATTGGATGAGATCTTGCTTTAGTGGTAGAGTTGCTTTACTCCATGTATTGTATGGTTTATTCCAATTTGTATAATTTCTTTGATGTGTGTTTGCTATGTGCTTGGATAAATGAGTTTATTCAGTATTTGTAATGGTCCTATTTATAACTAGTATTTGATGGGACAGACTTGAGATCTGTGGATATAAACTTGAGATACCTTTTCCCCTGTAAGGGACAGTGACCAAGTAAGTTGTTTATTCTTTGTTTACTCACACTTGACTCTTCATGAGTCTTTTGAGGTTTTCTTAGCAAAGATGTTGGAGTGGTTTTCCCATTTCCCTTTCCAGCTCATTTTATAGATGAGAAAACTGAGGCCAACAGGGTTAAATGATGTGCCCAGGGTCACACAGTTGGTAAATAGCTGGATTTGAATTTTGGAACTCTTTCTGACTCAAGTCCCACATCCTATCTTCTGTACCATCTATCTACCCCTAGGAAAGTAATTTGAACTGACCAGGGAAATCATTTAAACTTTAAAAGAAAATAATTCCCCTAGATGGACAATATTTTGTGGGACAGAGAAATGTTATTATAATCTAATATCTTTCTCTCCCAGAAAAGAATAGAGTAACAACCTCTCTATATATAGGAATGAAAATATGCCTTTAAAAAGAATAGACAAGATTCCAGAGATATCTCTTGCTGTCTCTTCGTGAGTTACATTTAGACAACCAAAATAGTCATGTTTAATCTAGCAGTTTATATTCCTACCCTTAAAAGGGAGGACTCTTTGGAAGGGGAGATGAGAAGGATACAGTAGGAAATGCAGATGCTACAAAAATGAGATAACAAAAAGTTAATCTAAAAAATATAGGCGAGGAACAGTACATTCATATAATCAAAAGCATGGTATCTCTTCTGAATTGTTTGTGATGGAGAAACACTATAGATTTGTATAGTTCCAAAAGGGTAAAGCACAGAATTAATTTTTTCTCCACTCTCATTTAATACAGTTTAAAAATTTTAGCTATAGCAACAATGTAAAAGAACAAAAGTAATGGTGTGAACATCAACAAAAAATATAATAATGCCCCTATAAGCAGACAATTTGATGTATTTAGGATAACTCCAGAAAATCCACAAAACACACACACACACATATACACATGTATGTGCATGAAGCAAGATATAAAATAAGTTACACATATAAAATAAAGTATTTTGAAAACCTTAAAATGATATGGAAATGCTAGCCAAAGCATAAATTCCCAGGAATCATTAGCATTTCTATCCAAAACTGACAAAATTCAGGAACAAAATGAAAAGAGAAATTCTATTCAACATACTGAAAACACAATATAAAATATCTAGGAGTTAACATGCCAACATATACACACAATTTATAAAACCACAATTATGGCTTCACAGAAATTAAACAAATATTTAAAAAGAGGTTCACTGCTATTGAGCTGTGCCAATGTAACAATAATGACAATATTGCAAAAATTAACTGACAGTGCAATCTATAAAATTATTGAGGGGATATTTTTAGTACTAACTAAAGCAATAATGAAGTTCATTTTGAATGAAAAAAAAATGTCAAGAATCTCCAGCATTACTATACTTTAAACTATCACTCATCAAAACTATTTGGTACTTGTTAAAAAGAAAATAGAAAAAATAGATTAGTGAAATAGATTAATTAAGCAATACACAGAAATAATCAAAAATAGCAGCTCAGAGTTTGATAAGCTCAAGGATATAAATGACTGGAAAACAACTTCCCTTTTAATTAGAGTTTCCAAGAATTTGAGTCTGGCAAAAGCCAGATTTAGAACAATATTTTAGAACATATAACATAATCATCTCAAATTTGATTCGAGATTAACCTAAAAATATAACTTACAAAAATTTGAAAGCAAGATTACATACCTTTTTCTAGCTATGGCTCTTAACCAAAAAAGGATAGAAAAAGAAGAGAATGGGGAAAGTAGTTTAATCAAATATCATCAGTAAAAGTCTGACTTCCAAGATATGAAAGGGATTGATATAAATTATAAAACTAAGAGTCATTTCCTTAGTAAATTAGGGATCAAGGGATAAAAGCAAACAGTTTCAAAAGAATTATAAAGTACACATGACCACATAAAAACAAGAATGATAAGAGAAAAACAAATTAAAACAAATTCTGAGGTTTTACTTCATACTATGTAAATTGTCAAAAATGGCAAAAAAAAAAAAAATAGGAACAGTTAATTTTGAAGGAGCCAAGGGAAGATACTCTAAGCTAATATGGTGGAGCTATAACATGTTCACTCTGCTCTAAAAAAATTAATTTAAAATCAAGCAAGAAAATTGACTAGACTGTCATTATCTTTTAATTTATTATTCTCATTGGGATCATAGGAACCAAAAAGAATCAAAACAAAGATAACTATAGACCAATATTTCTAATGAACACTGATATAAAGATTTTAAATAAAATATTAATGAGTAGAGTAATAATTATGATCAGGTTGTGTTCGTGCTATTAATAAAGGGTAATAAGTATACAGAAAACTATCAATGTAAACAACTATATCAATAAGAATAAAAATCATATGGTTTTAAATATAGATGCAGAAAAAAAACTTTTGACAAGAAATGATATCTATTCCTAATTAAACAACAGCAACAACAACAATGTTAGAACACATAGAATAAATGGACTTTTTACAAATATGATATGCAGGAATTATCTGAAACCAAGGGCCAGAATTTTGTGTAATGAGGATATTGTAGAGACCTTTCCAGTAAGATCATATATAAAGCAAAGATGTTCATCATCTTCTCTAATATTTTAAATAGTGCTAGAAATTCTAGCTATAGCAATGCCAAGAAAAAGAAATTAAGTGAATAAACATAGACAAAGAAATATATTACTTTTTGCAAATGATAGACTTTATCTGGAGAATCCTAGAGAGTAAAACAATTAAAACAATAACTTTATCAAACTTAAAGGATTTAAAATAAATTCCCTGAAATCATTAGGATTTTTATATATTACCAACAAAACTCAGAAGGAAGAGATAAAAAGAGAAATTCCATTTAAAATAACTATAGAATATATAAAATATCTACGTATGTACTACCAAGATATATACAGCTCTATGAATACAACTACAATTTCTATAAAATTTCAGAAACAAAGACCTAAGTAATTTTTAAAAAATGAATTACTAATAGATAGGTTTATTCAATAAAATAAAAACAAACTGCCTAAACTAATTTACTTAATTAGGACCTTACCAAATTACTATAGGATTGCTTTATAGAGCTAGAAAAAAAATAGCAAAATTCAGCTGGAGGAACAATAGATCAGTAATTTAAAGGGAAATAATGGGAAAAAAATACATGAAAAGGCTGAGTCCCTAGAAATATCAGACATCATACTATACCTTTATTTTGTCGCTTTTCAATTGTGTCTGACTCATGACCCTGTTTCGTATTTTCTTGGCAAATATATTGGAATGATTTTCCATTTCCTTCTGCAGTTCATTTTACAGATACAGAAACTGAAGGGTTAAGGTTAGGTGAGTTGCCCAGGATCACACAACTATTACATATCTAAGGTCATATTTGAACTCAGATCTTCCTGATTCCAAGTCCAGTTCCACCTGGCTACCCTCTCTATACTACAAAATATTATTAATCAGGGTTCTGAGATTCTAGGGAGATCAAAGTAATATCTAGAGGGCAATTTAAATCTCCTTAAATTCTATGGAGCCAGAAGCTCTTCCCAGTTTAGTGGCCAGCCTTCTTCTACCCATCATGGAAGAAGCCAAGGGACAACTGAGAGTTGTTTAACCCTCATCCCAAAAGCTCTTCATTGTTAAACCACATGTATTTCTTGAAATTGCCAGAGAAACTCAGCATGTGCCAAACTTCCTTAAAATCTCTCCACTACCACTCTTCAATAGATAAGTGGTCAAGGGATATGAACAATTTTCAGATGATGAAATTAAAACCATCTCTAGTCATATGAAAAGTTGCTCCAAATCACTATTGATCAGAGAAATGCAAATTAAGACAACTCTGAGGTACCACTACACACCTGTCAGATTGGCTAAAATGACAGGAAAGAATAATGATGAATGTTGGAAGGGATGTGGGAAAACTGGGACACTAATACATTGTTGGTGGAACTGTGAACGGATCCAACCATTCTGGAGAGCAATTTGGAGCTATGCTCAAAAAGTTATCAAACTGTGCATACCCTTTGACCCAGCAGTGTTTCTACTGGGCTTATATCCCAAAGAAATCATAAAGGAAGGAAAGGGCCTCACATGTGCAAGAATGTTTGTAGCAGCCCTTTTTGTAGTGGCTAGAAACTGGAAACTGAATGGATGCCCATCAATTGGAGAATGGCTGAACAAATTATGGTATATGAATGTTATGGAATATTATTGCTCTGTAAGAAACGACCAGCAGGACTATTTCAGAGAGGCCTGGAGAGATTTGCATGAACTGATGCTGAGTGAAAAGAGCAGAACCAGGAGATCATTATACACAGCAACAACAATATTACATGATGATCAATTCTGATGAACATGGCTCTCTGCAACAAAGAATTGTCTCAAACCAGTTCCAATTGTTCACTGCAGAAAACCATATACACCCAGAGAGAGGGATATGAAATATGGACCACAACATAACATTTTCATGATCTCTATTGATGTTTGCTTGCATTGTGTTGCCTTTCTCTGATTTTCTTTTTTCTTGTAGATAGGATTTTTCTTGCACAACTTGTCAAGTATTTCAATATTATTGACATGTAATTGACTTCCTGCCATCTAGGGGAGGGGAGGGGACTGGGGGTAAAAGTTGTAATGGAGAGCCTTGTAAAGATCAATGCTGGTGAACTACCCATACATATGTTATACAAATAAAAAGCTTTAATTAAAAAAAAAAAAGATATTGGAAAAAAAACAAAAAACAAAACAAAACAAAAATCTCTCCACTATACATGCTCTAAGAGATATTCTCTAATCTACCTCTCCCAATACATACAAAATATCTCCTAAACTTGAAACTGAAAAACTTTTATAAAGACATTATGCCTTCAAGGCAGCAAAGGCAGTGGTAAAATGAGAGGAAAATATTTGTATCAAATTTTTAAAGTATGTAAATAATAAAGATATATGTGTATATATGAGTAATAACCATTCCCCAATAGATAAAAGTTTTCAAAAAATGTCAAAATATTCACAACTACCTGAAAAATGTTCCAAATTACTAAGAAGAAAAATGCAGATCAAAACAAATGAGTTTCACCTTATATTCTATAAAATGACAAAAATTACAAAAAATGGCATAAGTCAAAATTGGGGGAATTGTGGAAGAATAGGTCAAATTCATACATTGTTGGTGGAGCTGGGAAATGATTTTGGGAAAGAATTTGGAATTATTCAATAAAGTGACTAAAATATCTATATTCTTTGAGGCAGAAATCCCATTATTGGGCTTATATTCCAAGGAAGTCATTGATAAGAAAATAGTCTTCATAGATTCAAAAATATTAATCAATACTTTTTGTAACAGTTAAGAATTGGAAATAAAGTAGTTGCCAATCAACTGAGGAATGACTAAATAAATTGTGATACATAGACATAATGGAATATTACTATGCTATATGTGGTCAAAATAGTGCATACATAGAAAATATAGAAACATAGAAATTATGTATGTAATGAATATAGAGGAGCACAGAAAGATCTACATGAACTGATGCAGAGTAAAATAAGAACCAAGAAAACAAAATACACATTAAGTACAACATAAATGGAAAAAACACATCACACATCAAAAAATCAAAAGTAAATGTAACAAAATTATAGAGTTCAAATGGGATTCAAATGAAAAGACATAGAACATATTCGACATCTTAAATCTACCTCTCCCTATATGGGAGTCCATAGGTACTATCTACATTTTTGAACTTTTTCAATGTATCTATCACTTCTACTTCTTTTTTCCTTTCCAAAAAATATTCCTTGTCATATGGGATAGTTAGTTCTTTAGGAGAGAGAAGAACAGGAGAAGGGATACATGGGATGCTATGATAACATAAAAAACAGGAAACATCAGTAAAAATTATTTAAAAAAAATCTTCCTTAGTATCCAGTGAGAAGTGATTTCTCCTTCACTGAGGCTTTTTTATGTATAAAATGAGAATAAAAATAATTATATTATTTCATTGAGTTGTAAGGATACAATTCAGTAACATGTGAAATGTTTTGTAAACTATAAAATGTTATTTATAAATATCAACTACTTTTCTTTAAATTTCTTCCATTACTCTTTTTTGGTGTACATTGTGTTCTAATTTACATCAATTCTTCTTAGTAGTGTTGAAGATTCCTCGAAAAGTGTATCATTCATTATTGATTCTCCAACAATGAACATAATTTTTTATCTATAGTAGAGCAATGTTGTCAAACTTTAATAGAAATAAATGTGGGCTGCAGATTGACTTAGAAAATTTCAAATTGGCATTATCTTTGTTATATTATTATTTTTTATTTGGTTAAACATTTTCCAATTATATTTTAATCTGGTCTCAGTTACACTTGGGAACTTGAGAGTTTAATACCTACAGTAGCTGCTTAGAAAATATTAGTAGATTAATTTTTAAAAGATTTACATATTTTAGAGTGAAAAAAGTAATAAGGTCCTTTGTGTATTAAGCCTTTTTTAAAATGGAGTCCATTGTTAAAGATGGACTCTTTTTTGCCTTTTTTCTGTCAGGACTATTTCTTCCCTCAGATTTAGATCTGTGAAGTTATACAACTGTACAATATGATTTAGTTTCAATTGTTTAATGTTTTAAACAAATATTAATAAGCAGGATTAGTTTTGCATATTTTACATGCTGTCCCCTGGTATTTTTATTCATTCATAATATTATTCTAAATAATAATAATATTCCAGTTCTGTTGTGCTGGGCATATTGTTCTATCATAAGCAAATTCTTAAAATCCTGTCATCTGCTACATTTTAAAAGTCTCTTATCTTGGAACAAAAAAAGCCAACACTTCCTCAAAGGATGCCCAGAGAATACTGCAACTAATTTTCTAAGATAAGAAGGTCAAGTTCTTTTTTAAATATTGTTCTGAACATCTCAGCATGATTTGTTATTTTAAAAGTTAAACATTTAACAAATAATGTTCTTCATCAAAAACCATTTGTTGTACAGAACCAAGAGAACATTGTACACATTAACAACAAGATTATTTGATGATCAATTGTGATGCACTTGGTTCTGTTCAACAATGAGGTGATTCAAGGCAATTCCAATAAACTTGGGATGAAAAGTACAGTCCACATCCAGAGAGAGAACTATGGAGACTGAATGTGAATCAAAGAATAGTATTTTAACCTTTGTTATTGTTGCTGTTGCTTGTTTGTTTTTATGATTTTTTTCTCATGATTTTCCTTTTGATTTGATTTTTCTTGCACAACATGAGGAATATGGAAATACATTAAGAAGAATTGCACATGTTTAACCTAAAATGGATTGCTTGCTGTTTTAGGGAGGGGGGAGGGAGATAAGGTAGGAAGAAAAATTTGAAAGAGAGGGTTTTGCAAAGGTGAATGTTGAAAATTATCTTTGCATGTATTTGGAAAAATAACATACTATTGGGGGGGGGGAATTGAAACACAAAGAACACTGAAGAGATTGTAATAGTTGGGTCATTTGTAACATGGGCCTGGATTTTGATTGTAGCTGTTTGTATGGAAGTGAAAAGGATTTAATTAGATAATTAAATCTGTCAAAAATGAGTGCTAGAGGAATAGAAAGGAAGTCCTTAAAGAAGGATGTATTATGGTAGATCCTGAAAATTCAACCTTTGCCCTGAAAACCTAAAAAAAAAAACAAACTGGACCTAAAAGTTATCTAATTAAAAGCAACACCATGTGGAGTGGATTATGATAGTATAGCACTTGCCTAGAGACCTTTGCCTTAATCAAATATCATATTAAGTAATTGACAATGGTGTTAAAAAACACTGATCTTTTTAACAAGAAACAAAATGTCTTAAGTAGACAAGAGAAGCAATAATTACAGAAGCATGATAGATGGGTGGGTAGCAAAGAGCCAACAGTCAAGGCATTTGTCATGCATGTTTAATTCACTTCAGATTCTAGTGAAGATAATCTACTTTGTGAATTAGCTTTTGTAAATTTTTAATCCTATCAGCCTTTTTACTCCCTGCCACTCATTATTTCCAAGGCCCTTACTGTCCAGTGATATTCACTTGGAAAATGCAAATTAATTTTAAGCATTATCCTAAAGAAAACCTAATTAGGCAAACAAATCTGCTTTTTAAAAAAATCAAATAATTCACTACCAACTCAAATATAAATTGCTTTTTATTTTAATAATCAGCAGCATTATCAAATGTTTGGGATTATATAGTTCCTGCTTTATGTAAATTCACATTTGACTTGACATAAAGACTTCAGAAAGATACTATTGGCTTGTTATCATCAAATATATGAAGAAAAAAGAGTCACTTTCCAAACATCTCAGGATAGATTCATTTAAAAAGTTGCATCATGATTGTACATGTGTACTCAATATCAAATTGTTTGCCTTCTCAATGTGGAGTGGAGTGGGGTAACTTAGGGTGAGAATGGAGGAAGGGAAGGAAAGAATTTGGAATTCAATTTTTTTTTTTTTTAGAAAATGAATGTTTAAAATTGTTTTTACAAGTAATTGGGGGGGGGCAGCTAGATGGCGCAGTGGATAGAGCACCAACCCTGAAGTCAGGAAGACCTGAGTTCAAATCTGGTCTGAGACACTTAACATGTCTTAGCTGTATGATCTTGGGCAAGTCACTTAACCCTAATTGCCTCAGCAAAAAAGCAAAAAAAAAAAAAAAAAGTGATTGGGGAAGAATAAAATATTAAATTAAAAAAATAAAATGTTGCACAGCCAATGATAAAGGCTAGATGCAATAGGTGGGAAAGAGGCAACATATTGCATACCTATGTTGACTTCACTACTATATAATATTGTGCATACTTTATCATTAATTTCACCTTACTTTTCATAAGTCTGTTTATCATAGTACAGTATTTGAATATGGTATATTTTATGGCTTATGCAATATTAAACTAATCAATTGATGACTTCAGAGTTGAATAGTTGTACATTCTTTAAAGCCACTGAATGAATTGCAACATTGCACAAGAGGCATATTCGGAATGATTAAGAACATTTTGGTCATAGCCTATGTGGTTTGTATAAAACCCTAGATACTTTGAAAGTGAGCATTAGAGTATTTGACAGCAGACATAAGAGCCAATCCAGCCAAATCTCTGAGATAGAATCACTGGGGATCTGAGAGTGAGTTAGCAAGCCTTAGTCTCTCTGTTCCCTTGACTAGATGAAGATTTTGTGAACTTTGGAGTGTTAGAGGATTTGTATTTATTGATGTCCTAGTGAAGTCCTTGTGACAGTAGTGGCTAGCCTCAGTGTTAGCATTGGGATCTAAGGATAAATCAGACACAACAAAGAATTATAGTTTTAATATTCTACAAGGAGTCTAGCAGCAATGTTATATAAACTGATGCTGAGTAAAGTCAGCAGAACATTGACTGCAGTAACAGCAAGATTGTGTGATGATCAATTATGATAGACTTAGCTCTTCTCAGCAATACAATGATACAAGGCAATTCCATTAGATGGGGGTATGGAAAATGCCATCTACATTCAGAGAGAGAACCATGGAGACTGAATGTGGATCAAAGCATAATATTTTCATCTTTTTTTGTTTTGTTTTGTCTTTTTTATGATTTTCCCTTTTGTCTTGATTTTTCTTTTATAATATGATTAATATGGAAATATGTTTAAAATGATTATTCATGAATAACCTATACCAGATTGTTTGCTGTCTTCAGGAGAGGGGAGGTAAGAAAGGGAGGAACAAAAAAAAAAAGAACAAAACTGGAATTCAGAATCTTACAAAAACTAAAACCATCTTTGAAAACTATCTTTATATGTAACTGAAAAAAAACCATACTATTAAGTGAAACAAAAGGAAAAAATGTTATACTTAAGGGGTGCATCTTAAGGACCCTAGAAAAAGGGAATTCCTGGAATTGTGAATTAACCTTCTTTACTACTTGCACTTCAAGTTTGAGATCACTTTCTTTTGACCTGTATGTGTAATTCTGGGAGAGCATTTTACATACTTTTGGAGGGAACTTTTACCAATTGTTCATACTTTGCCATTTTAATAAATACCCCTCCTCTAAAATTAAGCTGATTAGTTAGTCTGTCTTTCTTTTGATTTACCCAACTGATGAAGCCAATCTTAAACATATTTCTATGTAAAATTTTCATGTAAAAAAACATAAACAATTTGTCCATGTTAAGTTCCTTGAAATTGATTTTTGATATTGACTCTTATATGTTAAATTTTCTATTGAAATTGGAATTGGTTGGGAAAAAAAGTCCTGAAAATCTGCAAGTTTGTTGAATGTCTATTTTTTTCTTTCAATATTTTGGATAATTTTTTTGGATATAATATTTTTGGCCTCAGGCATAGTTCTTTTGATTGTTGGTATATATGATACTAGGACCTGTGGTGTTTTATTATGGCTGCTGCTAAGTCCTATATAATTCTAATTGTAGCTCCAACATATTTGAATTGTTTTTTTCTTGTTTCTTGAAAAACTTTCTCCTTGATCTGGAGATTTCAAAATTTGGCAATAATATTCTTATGTGCTATCCACAAAGGATCTTTTTGAGGTGGTGATCAGTGGATATTTTTTATTTCTACTTTTCCCCCTCATGTTTTATCATTCTAGGATAATTTTCTTGGATTATTTCTTGCATTATTGTGTTAAGGTTCTTTTTTTTTTTTTGGTCATAACATTCAAGCAGTGCAATTATTCTTACATTTTCTCTTCTTGATCTGTTCTCCAGATCTGTTGTTTTTTCTTATAAGGTGTTACACATTCTATTCTATTTTTTTCATTTTTTATAGTCTGTTTTGCTATTTCTTGGTCTCTTATAGCCTCACTAGTTTTCCCTTGCACAATTCTAATTTTCAAAGAGTTATTTTCATCTTCAAGACTCTATTTCCTTTTCTAGTTGGTGACCTTCCCCTCCCCTTCCCACTCCATAATCTTCTTGTTTTACTTGGATTGTTTTTATTTTTATTTTTTTCCTCAGTATCTCTCCTTTGATTATTAAATTCTTTTTTGAGTTATTTTATATATTCTCTCCAGGCAGGGAACCATTTAACATTACTTTTGGGGGTAAAAGAAACTTTTTTTTTTACTTCAATGTCTTCCTCTGAAGAGGAACCCTGCTCTTCTCTATTCCCATAATAAGTTTCTATGGTTGGGTTCTTTCTTCTCCAACAATTCGCTTTTTTTTTTTTTTTTTTCAGTGAGAAGCATTAGAGTAAGCATCTCTAATTGTGGGTTTGGGGAGATGGTGCCTCTGTCTTCATTTCAGTTCTGCCCTCTGACGTGGAACCCCAAACCAAAAGCTTCCCTCTCCTGCAAGTGTCTGCAGCCAGCAGCTTCCCTACCCCACTGCAGTCATCCAATGTACTGGTTCCTTCTCTCCCAGGGCTCTGGCATTCCTAATCAGTTGAGATTCACTCAGTCTTCCTGGCCTCAGATCCCAGCTTCACACACAGTTGGTTGGGGAGGAGAAAGTTTCTATGGTTCTTCCTGAGGCTGCAGTCAAACCCAGCTAGTCCCCACTTGGTGTTTCTGCTGAGCTAGCCTGGAGATGTGTACACTTCATACTGATTAATCCCCAGGTTTGAGGCTTTCTATGGATCTTCTTGGGGTGGACTAGAAGATCCCTGTTCTGTCCCAAGCCTTCTTGATTTTTCACCAATCTGTGTTTTCCCTGAGTTGAAAGAAAAAATACTTCTCAAAGGTTGAAAATGAGATTTTTTCACACAAATATGGAAGATGGAATGCTAAGTGATAGCCAACAGTCTAATTAATTATAACATAGCTAAAACATAAAAGGAGGATATGAAATAAAATTAGAAATGAAGGTTGAAGCCAGATTGTGAAGTATTTGTAATATGGACTGTGGGAGTTTTGCATTTCTTTCTAGAGGAAGAGTTTTTAAGCTGGGGTTCATTAACTTGGTTTTTAAAAAAATCTCTTTTGACAACTGTATTTCAGTGCAATTGACTTCCTTTTTAATCTTATGTAATTTATTTTCTGCATTGAAAAATATTATTCTAAAGAGGGTTTCGTAGTCTTCAAGCAGGCTGCCAAGAGTCCATCACATATATAGTCATGTTAAGAAATCCTGATTAGAGGCAATATCTTTGTAAAGCTTTTTGAACAGGGAAGTAACATGGTCAGACCTATACCTTAGGAAAGATTTTTGTTAGGGGTTCTGGAATTGTGTTTTCATTGTTATGGGAAATTTCTGTTGTGGAAATGCCCTTTATCAGTGCAAATCAGCAGCTTACCTACCTGTGACAAACAAAGTCTTCCCGAGTTTCTTGCAGTATTTATTGACTAAATAATTTGCCGGTGAATATATCACTACTGGTCTATATCCCAGAAAGAAAAGAAAAAGAAAGGAAGGAAGGAAGTAAAAAAGAACAGGAGGGAAGGAAAAAAGAAAGAGGAACTCCATATAGAAAAATATTTATAGCAGTTATTTCTTTAGTGGCAAAGAACTGAAAATTGTAGGGATGTCCATCAATTGAGGAATAGGTGAATAAGTTGTGGTATATGAATGTGTTGGAATGAGATTGTACTATAAGAAATGATGCTGAAAAGACCTACATGAACTGATGCAAAATGAAATGAGTAAAACCAAAATATTGTATATAGTAATAGCAACATTGTAGTATGACCAGCAGTGAGTGGCTTAGCTAGTCTCAGCAATACAATGTTCCAAGACAAATTTGAAGGATTTAAAATGATAAATGCTGCCCATCTCCAGAGAGGAAAAAAAAGATGGAGTCTGAATGCAGATCAAAGCATAATTTTTTAACTTTATTTTTCTTGTTGTTTTTTGTCTGTTTTCTTTTATAACATGGCTGATACGAAAATATATTTTGCATAGCCACACATATATCAATTTTCTTGTTTTCCCAATGAGGGGAATGGAGGAGAAATTTGGAATTCAAAAAAGTTTGTAAATAATTTTTAAAAAGTTTTTTTATAAATAAAAAGCTATTATCATTTTTAAAAATAAAAGAAAAAAAGTATTCAAAAAAAAGAAATGAAAAATAAAATAAAAGGATTCTTGTCAAGAACAAAATACTGGCCATAAGTTTTCTTAACAGTAGATTCCAGAAGAGTTCAAAATAATGAAATACTTGAGATGCCTAATCTAATTGTATGGTTATTCAAATTACCTTCTAGAAATAAAATACCACACACTGCTAAAAAAATTGCATGCACTTGGGGAAAAATAAAATATAAAATAAATATATATTTTAAAATAGATGACTTGCCTATGGTTACACAGTTAATATATATATATGTATATATATAAAACAGGCAGAACTTGAACCTAGGCCTTCCCTAAATTAAAGACTGGCCTTTTATCCATTGTGTCATTCTGCCTCACCTTAGAAAGATTATTTTGTCATAATTGAAAATTCATCATATATCATAGAAATATATTATTCAAATGTGTACTTTTTGATTCATTTATTCATTCACCATGGTTGATAAGGTCCTGATGTTTACAGCACATGCAATATTCTCTGCTTGGTACTAAAACATGTGAGGTTGCAGCTGGATATGCATACTGGGGATCATCCCCATACACATATGTTCTGTTTCCTGTTAGCTTTCTCTGAGTTGATGAAGAATCTTTTAATTACTGCTGAGTGTAGCCAAAAGGCAGGAACAGTTGAAATCTCTGTCACTAACACCAAGTGAAGAAGAGAAAATGCTATGGATCTCCAGGTTAGGAGCGAGACAGCAACAGCTTCCACAGAATATCTATTGAATCTTTCTAGTGTGCTAGACATTGCAGTAGACAATATGGAAACTATGTAATCTTTTGTGGCATTAAGAAATTTTTAATCTAGCAAGGGAAATAACACAAATGCAAATAATTGCAATGCAATGGAGTATTTTACAAGTACCATATGAGTGGTAAAAATAGGATATTATAAATATTTAGGAGAGAAAGTTCACCTATGGCCAGGAAAGTTTCAAAGAGGATATAGCATTTAAAGTGGGTTCAGAAGAATGGGTAGAATTTTTCTTAATGGCTTTCAGGCAGGAAAAAACACGGAAGCCAATAAGTATTAAACATGTTTAGGAAATAGTTGATAGACTATTCTTGCTTCACATAAGTTCACAGACCTCTCCTTAAAGTGATTTTTATGTATTATTTTTATATGACAGAGTTCAAGGATACCTGGGGGCCAAGAATAGAGAAACAAACAAACAAAAAAAGAGGAACACAGCAGGAAAGGGGAACAAATTTCTAGTGTCCAGACATGAACACAGACAGGATAGGTTGGACTACATACAGGGCAGGGACAGACACATGATAAAGTGCTTATTAGAGAAAGACAGACAGGCTTTTAAGTGGAGGGGGCAAAAGTCTCCTCTGTGCTAGAGATCTCAAGCCAAGGCCCCAGTCAGGGAGAAGATGGTAATCTATTCTGTTTTCATTTGGAGGGGTTTTTTGGGGGCGTGGAGAGGTGAGTGCCAGGGAGGAGTGAAGAAAGAGAGCATAATAATGGGCAGTAAAGTTAACATACAGGAATTTTTTGGAATTCAGATTTCTTACAGAATTCTTTCTATAAAGTTAAATTTGCATACTGTGAATTTATATAAAGAGACCACTGCATAGGGTTTGTTTAAGAAAGCAGGTGAAAATAATTTGAGCCTAAAGCCTGATGGAAGCATCTGAACCAGAAAGAGATGTGGCAGTTTATACTCACAATCACTCCAGCATATTCTTTCTAACTGACTATATCTGTAACTTTTAGGAACAGTTGCATCATACAGATGCTTACCCAATCCATAGAATAGCAAGAGCCCTTTCTACTGTGTATCATTCACTCACATGAGTGTTCTCTTTATTTGCCATTTCTCCAATTTCCCATTGCAATATGAATATGAAGGAAGCATTAGAACTGAGATTTCATTATTCTTATCTATTTATGGAGTTCTAATAAAAACAGTTCAGGAATTATTTCCATGGTAGATAAAATAATTGTTATTTGTAATAAATTAATATGAAGAAGTAAACTCATTTTCTGTAGAGTTAGAAGTATCTTCTGTACAACTCCAACAGCAAAAAGGACAACAGGAAGTGTGCTTCATCCTATTCTCTCATGGTTCTGATCTCTTTTAAGTCTTTGCATTTTTTTATGTTTTTATTTGACTTAATTTGGAAATTGAATATTTGGAATAGTGATACCTCTTACAACATTCTTCCTAAGTTTCTATGAATTCCAGGTTTAGTGATCAGTATAGATTTTGCAAGGATACAAATTTCTACTCTTCTCCAAGTATCTAGGTGACTAGAAAACTAGTTATTGATTGAGTTTTCTAGGACAAATAGACAATATATCACTGAAGGTCGGTTGCTGATGTAGAAAACCAAAAATTTACATTATCTATGTTGTATTTTATTTTTATTTATTTTGCTAAACATTTCCCATTTACATTTCAGCTGGTTCAGTCTACACTTGAATGTTTTCTGGGTCTTGGGAAAGAAGTTTAGTACCTCTGCTCTAGAATGTTTTAAGAGTTGTATTTGTACCATGGAGGGATGTTGTCTGTGAGTCCACGATACTGACTTTGTGAGCAATAATTCTTGCTGATTCTAGATTCTATAATTCTAGATCAAACTATACTAGCTATTCAGTAGATGCTAAACTTTTACAGCTTGCAAAAGTATGTTACTCTGTTTCATTTGTATCTTTGCAAAATCTATACTGATCATGAAGCCTGGATTTCCTAAGAATAAGCTTTTCATAATTTCTGATAGAAATGACCTGGTAGGGGCAGCTAGTTGGTACATCAGCCCTGAAGTCAGGAGGACCTGAGTTTAAATCTAGCCTCAGACACTTAAGACTTCCTTAGCTGTGTGACCCTGGGCAAATCACTTAACTCCAATTGCCTCAGCAAAAAAAAAAAAAAAAAAAAAGAAAAAAGAAAAGAAAAAGAAATGACCTGGTTCTGAATTGCCTAGACAAATTCATATAACTCAGCCATTTCTTTAAAAATTTTGTTAGTGTTGCCCATGAAAGACTTTCTGATTTTATTCATGCATCTTAAGTTGTTTCATAAGTTCCATCTGGAAACAAGCCATTTTTCTTAATATTTATGACAAATTCATAACATATGTCTATTATCAGCCTTTACAATTATTTAGTAAGATAATATCTTCTTATTCTAAAAGTTCTGACTTGTTTCTCATGTACTCTAAGAATGTTTATCAATCCTCTTCCTCCTTTTTTGGTATGGAAATAGTAATCTATCACTGCTTTTATTCATTTCATATGGATTTTTGTTAGGATGCTTTCCAAATCTGTTATGGTGCATATTATAATTCCAAGAGTATACATTAACACTAGTACTGAATAAATGTTAATGGCTTTAAATGTGTTCTTCACATTCAACTTGAATTTTAGCATGCCTGTAAGTCTCTTGATGTATTCAGTTAAAGCTTTTCTCCTCAATATATTTATATTTGATGTATATTGCTTGCAGGAGAACAGAAATTTTCTACTCTCCTTCGTTCTGATCTCTTTACTTCTAAAGTCTCTGAAATAAAATTTTTGATTGATTTTAAATTATTATGTTCTTTGCACTTGTCCTCAGAAAGATTCCTACATCTTGTAAAATGAACTGGTTAGAACCTAAAAGTGAGAAGCAGTTACTTGACTAAAAACATGTTCAGTGATCCTTGAGTGATCACAAAGTTTACATGGGTACCTCAGAATTTCCTTGTTCAAATAATAGAGTATTCTGCATTCTTTGCCCAAAGTACTCACACCTAAGATCCAAGTACTTTGCAAACCTTAAAGCAAGTTATTGTTGTTTGTTATTCACCTGTGGAAGTTAACTCAAACATATCTATTCCACTGTGTTTTGACTTGCAATAACACAGGTTGCTGTGGTAGTAAGAGGGACAAAGCATTAATTCAATCTGCCATAGGCTTGCTGGGTGTCCCAATTAACAAATTCAACTCTTGGTATTTTTTTATACTTTTACTTTCAATTTTTGATTAAAGGAATCTAAAATTTGTAATATGCTTCCTCTTTTCTTGCCCCCATTCCTTTATACATCTCTCACTTTATTATCTTTAATTGAGTAATATGGCATTCAAACTTTCTATTGACTATTCTAGCCAGACACTGATATAATATTCCAATCCTATTGTGCATATCTTTAATAGTTTTCTCACATTACTTCTGACATGATGGTATATGATACCTCTCCATAGGGGTATTCCTGGGATCACTCTACATGGATAGCTTCTTTTATGGTTCTTACCCCCTGACAGCTGCATCTACTGTATAGTAGTCCTAAAATGGCTTAATATTGTCTGTCAAACACAGTGAGATATGTTCATTCATCATGGTTATAGTAGATACAATGATATTTTTTTGAATTTTTTAATAATTAGCCTTAAACTCCTTCCTCTACCTTTTCAGAATTCCAGTCTAAGTATGCCCATTTCTTTTTCAAAATTCTTTAGAATTTCAATGCCACTTTGTCTATTTCATTACTAAGTACAATTTTAGGAATTTATATTGAGTAAGGATCTTCAGTCATTTAGGATTCTTTAAGTTTCCTCTCTTCAGATTATAATAGCTCCCAAATTTAATATTTTATTTCATCTAAAATAGACTTAATGATGTAGTTGTTTTTCATTATTTCCCTGCAATAGCCAGTAATACTGTTGTGTGACTTGGAGCTGGGGGCATTGTTGAAATTATCAGGGAACTTTCTTGACCCTTGGGAGAGGTGTATACTTATTAGCAGGGATCCTATGATTATGAGTCTTGTAGGAGACCAAAATAAAACTAATAAGATTTATTAGAATGCTAAGGAATATGTTCTTATTGATAACAAATATAGATTCCTATGATACAGATTTGGTTTTTATAACCTTTCATATCTGCTTAGAATACATATGTAATCAGCAACATTCTATGGCAACCTAGGATAGAAAAGTAAAGCATTTCACAGGACAGGGAGTGGATAGAGACAGAACAAAATCATTCAAGGGATAAAAGGAGAGTATTTAAAATATAAATGGCAAGATTTATTATCAGAGTAAGAAAACATTATTTGTTCAAGGGCAGGAGATGAAGAGAAAAAATCAAATACTTTTCCAATTGCAAAAGCAATTCTTTTAGCAAAAATTAGTAATATTTCTAATCTGAGAATAGCACAAAAATTAATGAGACTATCCACTTTACCAGGTCTTTTCATATGGGTTTGGGAATTTCTAATATTAGCTCAACAAGTGGTTGGAGGATTTATAGATTATTTTTATACATTGTTTTATACATTTATACATCAAAATTTTGCAAAATAATTCTGGTTTCTATTTTCCTACATAAAATGAAGCAGGATGAAGCTTTTGCTTCAAGATGAACTTTGTTATTGTATAGTACTAGTATATAATGAAATTACACAATATATTTGCTCCCTTTCACTCGAACTCATGGTTTCCCTATTTTAATGATGAGAGCCATCTGTACTGAAGCATTTCCAGTTGGTATTTCTAATTTGTTCCATTGAATTTTAGCCAGGTGTGGTTCCAATATATTTTATCCCCACTCCTGTAGCCCCTGCTACTGGAGAGTATGAGATTGGTGAGTATGAGTCTGAAAAATTTTAACTGTATTAGGGTCAAAGCTGAGTGGATGTCTCCATTAAAATTGGCACCAATACTACTAGCTCTTGAATGAAATGCCACCAATTTGTTTAAGGAGGGACAAACCACCCAAAGTAGCAAACCAATCAAGTCAAAGCTTCTGGGCCAATCAGCAGTGAAATCAAGCTTATGAGTACCCATTAATACCTGCTAAGTAGAACCAATGTCTAAATTTTTTAAATAAAAACTATGTTGCTTTCTGGTACCAGAACACAAAAAAGCACAAATGTCTCAGCCTTCTTCTGTATTAGGCTTATTATCATGATGGTTTCAAATATAGCCTATCTTTAACTTTATGCCACCTCATGTCCTTCTGTGATCCTTAGGAACAATTACATCACAGTAACCAATATGCTTATTCAATCAGTCACCAGAGATCAATTTATTGGTATTTGAGGGTTTCTGCAAACACCGTGATCTCAAGGCCCTCAAAATCTCCTCTACAAATTACCCTTGTTGACTTTCTCTTACTTTAATGTTATCCCATCAGCACTATTATTGCATGGATGATGGATTTGAGGGATTTGCTGTGCCAATGGTAGTATCATTGATATTGCTAATTTTAAAAATTATATTTATAAAGAGTATATTTACAAAGAACCAGTAGAAAGGGACAGCTTGAGCTAGAGAGGAGCAAGTGTTGATGGCATAAAAGTGGAAGGAATGAGGAAGTGGAATTGAGAGCAAGGGTGGAGGGGATTTACCTACAGAATGATGAGACATACTTCTTTGGGTGGTGGAAGAGGGAAGTAAAACAAATAGGGGAGCTAAATATCATTAAAAATGGGTAATAAGCAAGATGAACTGGATACCATAATTTAAGTAAGCAAATATTAACTGAAAAGTATCACTGAGACCTGTTGGGGAAAGAACCATGATTGGAATTTGGCTTTATTTTCCATTCAAAGAAATAAAGTTGATAAAAGATATTTCATAGAAAAAAAATCTAACAATCAGAGGGAATAAACATAGTAGAGAGAATGTGGGTGAGGATCAACAGAGGCAGTATTGTCATCAGAATATCCTGTAAATCAGAAGCTTCAAACATGTAGCCCACAATACTCCTAAGCATGTGCCAAACTAAAATGCAATTGGGAAATATTTAACAAAATAAATAAAAAATACAATATAACAGAGATAGTGCTTTCTAAGTCAATATGTAGCCAAGGATCTGATTCTGTTTGAATCTGGCACTACTTTTGTAGGCTAGCAAAACAAAGGATTTCATAAAACAGACCACAAGACTATCACAGAGGCTTGATTTAGTACTTACGGAAGATTTCAGTTATCTGAACATTTGTCAGAGCTTTCTTTCTGCCCAAAGCAGAGCAATTAATAATTTCTTGACTTAGCTTAATGACAATTTCATCCTTCAAAAGAAACCAACAATGGGAAACTGTAATTCAGACCTGACTTTTACCAACAAAGAGGAAGTGATTGCTAATGTGAAAATTGTGGAAACCAAGGAGGGAAGTGACCATTCTGTCTTAGAATTTGTAACCAGAAGACTTCTACTCCTTTCTAGTGATTCATAGAGGTCCAAAAAATATTGCCAGGAATAATCAAGAAACCATTTCTAAAAATTATAATGTCTTGGGCAAGAATTTAAAGAGCTTAGTGGCAGAGGGGGTATCTTGATCATTTGATCAGTTTGATCAGCTTAATAAAGGCAAGGACTTTGGAAATATTTATAGTAAAAAACTGGAAATTGAGCGAATGTCCATCAATTGAGGAATGGCTAAATAAGTTGTGGTATATGATGCCATAAGTATTTTAATGCTGTAAGAAGTGATGAGCAGGCAGATTTCAAAAAAACCTGGAAGGATTTTACATGAGTAATATGAGTGATATGAGCAGAAACAGGAGAACATTGTACATAGTAACAATAATATTGTGTGATGAGTAACTATGTTATACTTAGTTCTTCTCAACACTACAATGATACAAGACAATCACAAAAGACCCATGATAGAAAATACTATCTACATCCAAAGAAAGAACTAATGAAGTCTGAAAGCAGATTAAAGTATACTATCTTCACTTTCTTTTTTGTTTTTTCTTTTGTTCTATTTCTTCTTTCACAACATGATTAATATGAAAATATATTTAACATGACTGTACATGTATAACCTATATCAGATTGCTTTTTATCTTAAGAAGGTAAAAGGGAGGGGCAGCTAGGTGGTGCAATGGTTAGAGCACCAGCCCTGAAGTCAGGAAGACCTGAGTTCAAATCTGGTCTCAGACACTTCCTAGCTGTGTGACCCTGGGCAAGTCACTTAACCCCAATTGCCTCAGCAAAAAGCAAAAAAAAAAAAAAAAAAGGGGGAAGAGGGAGAAAAAAATAGAACTCAAAATCTTATTAAAATGGATGTTGAAAACTATCTTTACATGTAATTGGAAAAAATAAAATACTATTAAGTGGGAAAATGTTGAAAACCTCACTGTTTCTTGTTTGCTTGAAAATAAAAATCAATTTCTCCCTTCAAAAAAACAATCTTTTTTGAGCTCTTCCATGGCTTGAGACCAATTCACAGTTTTCTTTGAGGTTTTAGAGATAGCATTTTTAACTGTCCTTTTCTTTTGAGGTTATGTTTTGATCTTCCCTGTCGCCACAGTAACTTTTATGGAGAGATTCCTTTTTTTTTTTTTTTTTTTTTTTTTTTTTACTATTTGCTAATTTTCTAGTCTATTCCTTGACTTTTAGTTTTATGTTAAAGTTTGGTTTTGCTTTTAGGGTGAAGGGAACACTGTCCCAAGATTTTTTGGTCAGATGTTTTCAGACCTAATTTGGGGGATCTGTAAGTTTTCACTTCTTCTAAAATGGCATAATCTAAAGAGAGGTGTGGCCAATGTTTTCTTGACCTATAAGCTGGTTTGTGAGTGACAATATGTACT
Organism: Myrmecobius fasciatus; assembly: GCA_023553655.1. Lineage (NCBI taxonomy): Eukaryota > Metazoa > Chordata > Mammalia > Dasyuromorphia > Myrmecobiidae > Myrmecobius > Myrmecobius fasciatus. The sequence continues at coordinate 378,134 of JAJPUD010001264.1, read as the reverse complement.
CTTTTCTGCCCTGGAACTGTGACCATGATCCCTGCCCCACTGCAGTCAAAAGTCCTGGTATAACGGTGCTCCTCCTCATCCTGGTACTGCAAGTTAGGATTTTAACCCAGATCCACATATGGGCAATGTGATAGAATCCTGCATCTAGGATCAGCAAAAGGATCGCAGTAATTTCCTTTTGGCCAGTTGTGTGACCCTTTTATTTTCTGTGGGTTGAGAGCTCCAAAAGCTACTGCTGTTGATTCATTTGTCTCCAAGGCCTGCTGTTGGTTTGTTGAGAAACTTCAAAGCTGCTGTCTTGTCAGGCTTTGCTAGCACTGAACTGTGCTCTACTCTAACCCCACTGAGACAGACCTTTCCTAATAACACTCTGAATTTCCTTTGGCTGGAAGAATTATTTCATCCCATCCTTTTGTGGGTTTTGCCATTCTAGAACTTGTTTTGAGGTGTAAAATTAACGTTCTTTAAAGGAGAATTTAGGAGAGCTCAGGTGAATCCCTGCCTTTTTTGTAACCATCTTGGCTGTACCCTGAGATAGGAAGTTCTAACATAAAAATGATCAAAAAATTTAGATTTGAAAAAGTTATGTGCAAAAGATGAAAGTAAGGGCAGGTGACAGAGGATGAATGCTAAAATGCAAAATACTGTTCTCATTAAAGTGATATCACAAATGCTAAACTTCAAAAAAAAACCAGAATTGAGAAAAGTGAAAAGTCTAAGGACAACAGGGGTTTCTTGTATCTTTTTAAACTCATTTTACTCCTGGAACATTTTGCATAGCTCTCTATTAACTGGTGAAAAGGATGCCAATGTGATTCTGTGTGACTAAAGAGAGGAAGTGTTGCAAAAATTTTGGAGAGAAGAAACAGTCTTCACTTCCACTTTGAGAGAGAAACACAAATTTCCAGATTTTGGGGGGCACATCCAATATTGCTTATTAAGTGTTTGTTGGTTAAGCAGTCCCAACCAACTAAGTTTCTGTATTACTCATGTAGTCAAATGTGTTTCTTTATTTTAGGAGATACAATTCATGGTGTTAAGTATTCCTATTTTGTGCAATTGTATATAGACACTTAAAGCCATAAATGTTTCTGTAACCTTTTTGTCCTACAAGTTGGGAAGAAGGGAAGGCTTGGGAGAAAGACAGTGAGTTCTGTTTTTGGACTTGTTGATTTTAAGATGTCTATGTACATCCAATTCAAGATATCCCATAGACAGCTTGAGATGCAAGACTGGAAGTTATAAGACAGTATAGTATTAAATGAGTAAATATGAAACAATTACATGGAAGTTAATGAGATCAAACAAAGTAGAAGAAGAAAAGAGGACATAAGGGATGATCAGAGTTAAGGGCTGCAAGAGAAATAAAGAAAGATGAGAACTGAGAAAAGGTCATTGGATTTGACATCTAAGTGATCTTTGGTAGCTTTGGAGAAAAGAGTTTCAGTTGAATAATGAGACATGAAGACTACAGAGATTAAAGAAGATAATGAGAAAAGGAAGTAAGAAGTACCTTTGTAGACAACCTTTTCAAGGAATTTACCACAAAAGAAAAGAGTTGTAGGATAATATTTAGGAGGATTAGATGTGTCAAGTGAGGATTTTTTATAGATGAGGGAGACATGGACATGTTTGTAGAGAGTATGGAAGCAGCCAGTAAACAGAGAAAAATTGAAGATAGGGAGAGTGGGAGTCATAGAAGAACCATGATGAAGGATGCTACTCACCTCCTACAAGAGAGGTGATAGATTGAGGGGATGCAGATTGAGATGTATATTTTTTTGGACATGGCCAATGTGGGAATTAGTTTTGTTTGACTATTCATATTTGTTACAAGGATTTTTTCCCTCTTATTTCTTTCTACTAATAGACAAATGAGAGGGAGAGAATAGAAATTTTTATTCAAATTTAACTTAAAAAACATGAAAGTGGAACACAGGCAAGATCAAGGAGATTATTTCTATTCGTAGCTAAACTAAAATAGAGGAATATGTCATGAGAAATTAAATTGAGGACTAGCAAATTAAGGCATTTGAGAGAGTATCAATTATTAAAGTCCCTTGACTTTATGGAGGATATGTGGGTAGGAGTTGGGAATGAGCCAAATAAGGTAAGCCAAGCACTAAATTCATTGAAGAAGATAAAATAATGCCCTGGTGGACAGGTAGATAAAAGCTCCCAGGATCTTGATTAGCTGATAAATATGAATTGAATGAACCTCAAAAGAATAGAAGTTACTGAGTTATGATGATATAAGCAATAACTGTGGGCAATGAACATTCTAGCTCCTCTAGTACAAAAGGGGTAGACATAAATGAAACTCACTGGGAGCCAGAAGATGGAAAGAGTAGGAAAGGAAAAGGCTTAAGATGAAAGCAACTTTAACTGGAGCGGCCATTCCAGATAACAGTGGGAAGGATAAGTAGATCTAATGTGTAACATTGCAGAGTTAGAATTGAGGAGAATGGGAAAAATCCTATTTTTTGGTAAGGGAAGGAGAGAGTAGTCTGTATGATGACAGCTGGTCTAAGGGTTCAGAATCATGAGGGGGAATAAATTAATCGTTGAGGAATGAGTTCAGGCAGGTTTTCTGTGACTTGAGTGAAGTTCATTGAGGAAGGTTGCCAATTAGATTGTTCAAGGTTCTCCATCAGTGTCCAACCATGTGGTGAAGACTAAAGTTGAATCTTATAAGGAGGACAGACTCATAGCAAGCAGAAGCAGGCAAAGGTGCAGCCTAGGGAAGTCCAAACAAGAAAGGGGAAGGGAATGAGCATTTATTAAGCACTTAGTATGTGCTTAAGGAAACAGGAGGTGGCACTTCCCAGTAGGATCTGATCCTGGAACAGCTCTTGCAGTCCTTTACACTGTATCCTCAAGGGATCTGCTCTGTTCTTAAAAATTCAACAATCATCTATACACAGATGCCTCTCAAATCTAGTTATCTTGCCCTAACCAGCCTCCCTATTCTCCTCATCAGCAGCTGCCTATCAGAAATGAAATATCCCATAGACAACTTAACCTCAATATGCCCAAAATAGAACTCCCATTTCCCCCAATCCCTCCCCTCTTCTGAACTTCCGTTATTACTATTGAAAGCACCACTAATTTTTCGTCACCCATGCTAGCAACCTTGATGCTTTGAAGGAAACGAGAGATTCTTTGATGTGACCCTAAGGAGAGAATGCATGAGACAAAGACAGACAGAGAAAGAGACAGAGAAATCGTTCCATGTTAGAAAAGGTAAATGGCTTTTTTCAAGGGTATTCTTTAACTGGTACCTGCTTTCATCCCCAACTCCTCATTATTTCCCAGATTTCAAAGAAGAGCTGGGACCTCTTTGAAATAAAGAACTTTGTATACACTACTCCATCACAAGGAAAATGCTCAGTTCCTGTAAAAGGCACAGAGAAAATTACTACAGAGTATCACCATTCACAATCCAGTGAATCCCAGAGCAACAAGGGATTTGGGGTTTAGAGCCAATGCACACGGTGATCCAGGAGGCCCAAACATGGGAGCCTGACAGAATCATAGATTTAGCTCTGGAAGGGGGACTTTGGAGGACCCTCTACAGATGGTTTCTTAAAATGTGATTAGACACTAAAGAGCCAACTTCCCTCCTCTGAAGGGTGGGGAAGGAGGGGGAAATGCCAGTCTCCACAAAACCCACGCTAAAAGTTCAACTGATGGGGAATGGGAGGGGGTGGGGGGAGACGGAGGTGCAACAGAAAGAAAATGAAAAGGGCCCTTAAAAGGCATGGAGGAGGGGGGAGGTAGAAAGGCTGAAGGCACCCACAAGTTGCGTAAAGGGTTCCTGGTGGGGCTGGAACTAAGGGAGCTGGGGAAAGGGGAAAAGGCTGGACGCCCAAGGGCAGGGGCGGGGTCACGGAGTAGTAGCCCTAGATGCTCCACCTCTTCCCCTACCCTGGACTCCTTTCCTCTTCTGAGGAAAGCAGAACAGAGCCAACACAGCCCGAGGCAGTGACAGCTCTACCCTGTGCTGGCGCAGAGATCCCTGGTGCTGGACGCCACAGGTCTGGCTTTTGGGGGCTCGGGCGAAGATAGGAGAAAAGTCAAGAGAAAAGGGGAGAAGAGAGGGCAGGGCAAGACTGGGCGGAGTGGGGCGGAGCTCGTCTGGGCTGAGCTAGTTGGGGTACTACAGTGTCCGCTACTTCTGTGGAGTCCCCAAATTATTGGTAACCTTATTATGAGCAATATAGCTTGGAAAGAGGGGACATGAGAGACAGGAAGGAAATCTAAGGGTGAATTGAAGTAGACAAAAACAGGCACAGATCACAGACTTTTAACTGGCAGCTTGGATCAGGACAATTTGCCAAGATGCTTCCTGCCTCCTGACAGTTCCAAAACGAATCTTCCATACCCCTAGCCAACCCGCCATCTCCCATTACCCTCCAGATTGGGCTTTTCCCAGCCTTTCTGTGCTTTCATTCCAAGAAAACTAGAGGAAGTAATGGTCTTGGGAATGGGCAGGGGGGAGGAAGGGAGGGAGGAAGAAAATGAGGAAGAGTTGAGGCTTCTGACAAAATAAACTGTTGCTGGGGCTAAGTAGAGAAGAGATTTTTCAAAAAGAAAATGGCTTTTAGACTTAGTCGTGTCATCTGTTGGTGGTTAGGCGAAGGTCTGGCGCAAGCAAGAACCCTGTTATATAGATCCCTGATCTGAAGCTAGGTTTCCTGTAGAATTCTTGTTTTCACCTTGAGTCCTGGTTGGGTTGTCCAGGATAACAAGTCCCAGTTTACACTATCACCCAAAAACTACTACCACACCATTTAACTTTGTACTCTCATGTAAAGTGTTTTAATTATTTCTACCCCATAATCTAAAATCTATGCTTAATTACATATATTTCTCATAGCATCATAGATTTAGGGCTAGAGGAGGCCATGGTAGCCATTTAATCCAATCCTCTCATTTTACACATGAGGAAACTGAGCCCCAGAGAGGAGCAATGGCGTAATAGGATGTCTAAAGTATATAGGTAGCAAGAGGCAGAGGTGTGATTCCCATCTAGGTCACTTAATTCCAAATTCAGGTAGTTTTCATTGTACTATGCTGACTCTTATGATACACTCTGTTCCATCGGGCTCTGTTTTGCTGATGTTAGAGTTTTAAGGGAAAGGAGAGAGTGATTTCTGGACTCTCTACCTTTCTCAGTTGATATATGACTAATAGATAAAAATTTATTTTAATATCAATCTTATCAAAACTCCCTCCACAGGTGCTGGAGAGTGAATACACTAAAAATAATATAGTACATTCCAAAGCTCCATGTGTATATAGTTTGTATATGTATATAGTGTAATATGTGTATATGTACATGTAAGGGGAAATGTAGATTTTTTGTATATTATTATAAAGTTTTCCACTATTTAAAGATGTGTTTAATCAGAACTCCTTTATATTTATCTGTGTAATCAATAGTTCATGGGATCATAGATTCAGAACTGAAAGGGGCCTTAGAAGCCTTTTAGGTTCATCTTCATTACACAGATAAGAAAAGATTCAGTGATTTATCTAAGGTCACACAGGTAGCAAAGAGCAGATCTGGGGATTTTATTCAATATATGCCTTTTTTTAATTGATGCATTTTGTTTTTTACAATATATATTTCTGAATATATTCCTTCACCCTGAAATCCATTGTAAAAGGAGAAAAAAAAGATTTTTAAAGAGGAAAAGAAGTAACTCAACAAATCTAACAACACTCAACTGTGTCTGAGAGCATATGTATGCATTTTCTTTCATGTCCTCACATCCTAGTCATAAAACAGTCAGTTATTTATGTAACTCAATACTTACCAGTCTAGGAATGCTTCCAACAGGTATTTATTTGCCAAATCTTCATAGCATGACTTTTCTAAAGTTTTAAGGCCCCTATTTATTTGTAACAACTTTAGAAAATGTTTTTGTTTTGTTAAATTCCAAGTGGACTGAAAGAGTAGACCTTTATCAAGGATTATGAAATAATGTTGCAATATTCATAGAATATTTGTGTTTAAACAAACCCAAGCTATTAGCAAGTAGTTAAGAATTATTACTCCTGCTACTACTACTGCTAACCACAAAAACAAAAGCCTATGCTCACAAAATTAGAATTAGAAGGCACCTAGAGTTCATCTAAATCTCATTTTTATTTTTAAAAACCGAGGCCCAGAAAGCATAAAAAGACTTATCCAAAATAAAACAAGTTATATGCAGCAGAGTCAGATTCAAACTAGGTTGTCTGATTCCAAATCCATTGATCTTTTCATTATCTCATACTATGGTTTTCTTAAGGTGATCTGTGGTGGCTCAAAAGAGATTAATCTCATAATTCCCTTAGAAAAAAAGCAAATGAATGAAAAATGCATATAAGCCAACAGCAACAATAATAATAGAACAACAATATCAACAACATAATACTACTTGTTAGGAATCCCTTTAAAAATTGGTGTGAAATTTGAAGTAACAAAGTGAAAGGTGGATTCAGAATTATTTTTCAAACTAATGGTCTTTTTTTTTTGAGTGGCAAAAACAAATATGATATCTTTAGGACAATTATTTTATATTACTTGTGGGATGGAGTGAGCAGGATTTTAAGAAATCCCATTAAAACAATGTTCTTTAGGTTTAACTACTTTCATTCAGAAACTTTTTTTGAGTTTTCTAGTTAAAGACTTGATCCTAACTTGCTGTGATTTCTTAGTTCATTTCCCAAGTTTTCATCCCTGAAGATTAGGCCAAAACAAGGCAATGATGAAACAATTTCAAATCACCAAATCTAGTCTGGAGTTCAAAATTACCCAGTGTTTTAAGTTTTAAGTTTCTGCTATTAGTTCATCCAAATGAGTAAATGGGGAAAAGTTATAAAGGCAGTCTATACCAGAATTCAAGTACATTATTTCTATTTGTAATTCAGCTGTTTTACTGGTCTTTTCACGTATCTTTTGCATGGTGAAAAAGAACCTACTCAAAAGTTTTAGATCCTTTTACAAAGGTGTAAATTGATCTGCTCAAATCTGAAAAGGTCATATTCTCATGCTTTTTTTCCTCCATCTTTTAGGCATTTTTTCAAATCAAAATTTTAATTAAGGTTCTCTGTGTTCACAGGTATAGGATGAATACCTACCTTTTCATTTATTACTTAATCCAGTTCTGTGGACACTCATGGATATTCACAAATATGACAGTCAGATTTTTTTCATTTGGGAAAGGTAAGATTCCCAGATTATTATTATTATTATTTTACCATTTACCTTTGTCACAAGTTAATATCACACATGATGTTCCTCATCTTTTATCATTAAATTTCTTTCACAAGAATATTGTCAGTTACTCTACTTTTCCTCAAGTCAAACTTTTTTTATTTTGTCCTTAAAATATCCATCAAATCCAATGCCTTCATGAGTCTCCCTCTTGATCAGGGTAATTTACCAGCATAAAAACAAGACACCTACTTGGTGCAATGGATAGTGATGCAACAGGGTTTAGAAAGATCTGCTCAAATTCAGACTCAAACACATACAAAACTATGTGATCATGGACAAGTTGCCTCAACTGTAAAATGAGAATAGTCATAGCACTTACCTCTCAAAGTTGTTATGAAATCAATGAGACAGTAATTGTAAAGTGTTTAACATAGTACCAAACACATAGGAGAATCTATAGAAATAGTAGCTATTATTATTATTAAAACCACATATCAGACTTTCTAACAGCCTTTTTATTGACTGGATTAGGAGGGAAGGAACCTTAAAAGTTATCTAGTCCCAACTCCTCAGAGGAAGAACAGAATGGAGTAATCATTTAAATCCTCATTGTACAAATGAATAATCTTAGACCTAGAGCAGTTATAATTTTATAATCATAGCTCATATTTACATTACCTTTTGTATATTCTCATTTAACAGTATTAGTAGTAGTAGTTAGCATTTATATAGGATTTATAGGTTTTACAAGGCACTCTATATATAGCATCTCAGTTAATTCTCACAAAAGCCCTGTAATGTAGTTGCTGATATTATCCCCATTTTGCAGATGAGGAATTTGAGCTTGATAGAGTTTGAGTGATTTCTCCAGGGCATGTGGTTATTAAGTATCAAAGGTAGGAATTGAATTTTGATCTTCTTGATTCTAACCCAGTGTATCATTTAGCCTAAGAAGTCATAGTATCCTGTTTTAAAGATGAAGAAATTGATGTTAAAAGAATTTAAATGATTTGTCCACATAGCCCACAACATAAACAGTATTAGAACTTGTCTCCTTCTTTCAAGTTCTTTCTACTCTACCTGACATTTTATCATTCTTTTTTGGATTTGAAACTAAATTAAAATAAGAGCTTAATTAAATACATATATAATTTTGGGGTTTTGGCTTACTTTCTCTTTTTGGAGGATTCAATTCTAACTCAATATTACTAATTATGCATACCCAGGCACATCATTAACTAGCCAGATTTTTCAGATGTAATTTATTTCCTAAAACTATATAAATATGTCAAGCAACTAGAAGCAGTACCCTTGACATCCTCAGATTCTGAAAGACTTTCTACCCATTCTGAAAGCCTTGGTTTGGTCTTTGGTAGCAAATTATCACTAGAAAAATAAGTCATTATTTGTAAGTGATGTATTATGATGATAAATTATGCAAACACACTTCAGTCATTAATTCTAACAGATAGGCTTTCCTAAAAAGCAAAGACACTAGTTTTTAGCAACATTTCGGGTCTTTAAAAATGGATAATTTAATGACCACAATAGTTTAACTTCATTTTGGGTTCTACACCAATGTGGAATGTTCATAGTTCACAACCCATGATAATGTTGGGGCTGTATAGTTACCTATAAATAAATATTTATAGTACACATTTCTGCTAAATCAGCAATAATATCAGGGAAATCCCTAGTTAGTAATAAGGGATAGCTCTTGATCTCAATTTCCTCATCTTTAAAATGCATATAACTCTTTTATCTTGCCCTTCAGAGAATTGTAAAGGGGGGAAATGATTTCTCTATCTTAGAAAGATGAAAATTATTGTTTGCAAAATGTAAAAATGAAGAGTAAGAAGTGTGAAATGCACAAAATTCCAGTCATTTTTTTTCAGGAATTTTTAAATTGTTTAAAAAATTTTAATATGAAGAATATTCAATATGAAGACTTTAATTTCTGAAGTGTTCTCTATCCCTCTAAACTGCTAATAGTAATAATTTAAAAGTATTATAATTGTTAATACTTATATTACAATAATATATAATATAACATATAATATAACAATTAGCAATAACATTACTTTATAATAACGTATATCTATGTACAACTATATATAATGCCATCATATATAATGTTAATAGAATAATTATGTTATATGCATAATATAATATTTAATCCAGTTCTGTAGACACTCATGTGTTTATGTGGCATTTTGAGATTTACAAAATGCTTTGTGAATATTATCTCATTTATCCTTACAATAATCCTTGAAGGTAAGTGCTATTATTATCCTCACTTTACTGATAGGAAAACTGAGGCACACAAGAGTTAAATGACTTGCTCAGGATTACATAACTAATAAGTATCTGGGGCAGGATTTGAACTCAGGCCATATTGATTAAAAACTCAGTATTCTATGTACTGTCTCACTTAACTGACTACTGTTATAACATGTTAAAAAAAAAATCTGCCAGAGGATCTGCCAGAACTTATAAAAGTTCCGGAAAAGCTCTTTTAAACAATGGGACCTTGTGGCTAAGTAAGACTAACTTGACAAATAGCCAATAAAAATACTTTCTAAAAAGTTCCATAGCTTTGTGTTTTAAAATGACATGTTATGCTTTAGTAACTATATTTTTTTATTCTGGGGACAGATTCTATGGTAGATACTTTCTATGCTATTGGTCTTGTGATGCGTCTTTGCCAGTCCCTTTCCCTTTTGGAGCTGCTGCATATATATATGGGGATTGAATCAGATCGACTTTTACCCAGATTTCTGCAGGTATGTTTGAATTAAATTTTTAGACAATTTAACTGAAAGTCTTTCAGATTATGAACTACTTTGCAATTGTTTGAAAATCAATCATTACCTTAAGCCCCTGATAACTGGAATTAATTTCATAATAAATCAAGTCAAAAAATACTTATTAAGAGTCTACTATGTACCCAACACTCTACTAAGTCCTGGGAAGGCAAAGAAAGAGCAACACAATCTCTGACCTCAAGGAACTCACAGTCTTATGGAGGAAGAGAATAGGTAAATGATAATTTACAAAAAAAAATACATAGAGGATAAATGGAAGATAATGTTGAAGGGAAACATTAAAGAAGACTATAAAAGACTACTAGTATAAGGTAGGCTTATATCTGAGACCTGAAGGAAGCCAAAAATGAAGAGGAAGAGAATTCAAGGGATGAGTAGAAATACCCAGAGTTTAAGAGAAGGGGGTCCTGTCCAAGAAGTAGCAAGGAGGTCACTGAATTTCACTGAATTTCAGAGTACCTAGAAGGAACTAAAGTGTAAAAAGATTGAAAAGGTAGGAAAGGAACATAATATGAAGCAAAAAAAAAGGGGGGGGGTTCCTAATTGATCTTGGAGGCAACAGAGAGCCACTGGAATTGATTGAGTTGGGGTGAGGGTGAGGATGGAGAATGGTCAAAAGTATACTTCAGGAAAATCCCTTTGTTAGCTGACTAGAGGATACACTGGAATGGGAAGAGAATTGAGGCAAGAACAAAACCAGAAGGTGTAAGGTGATGGGACCCTATGCCAGGGTCATGGCAGTGTCAGAGAAGATAGGCCTTTGTTCTAAAGTAATGGCTTTTGTTGGAGTAACCACTGAACTCTGGTAGAAATCTTAGCTTTGTGGGGCAATGGTAGATGTTGCTTTCTGAAAATATTTCTATGTTGGCCCTGTACTGGAAAAAGTTATTAGAAGTTATTATGATGACCAATTACACAAACACACAAACACATTTCTACTCCATTTTCACTATTCCTACCTACTATATATCCTGGAAATAGAGTACTCTTCTATTTTTGTCACCATGCCACCCCTTCCTCAAAATATTAGTGGGGTTTCAGGGCAGAATGGAGATATCATAGAGAAGTATTTGCTTTGAGTAATGGGAAGATAGCTGGAACCTGAGAAGTCATATACACATATCCCTTCCACATTGCAACTTTCCTCATCATGGTTTCAATATATTGTGGTCATCATAAGAAATTATTGTAAATGTGAATGTGGGGGAAGTTTTGCAGAAGCCACAGGATTTTTACTTAACATTGACCTACATATAGCCTATGGCCAAATATCTAACCTAAATTTTACAATAAGGTACTGTAAATACTCCATAAAAGAAAAAGGGAAAAATTCAGACGACTTCTCTGAGGTATAAAGGGAGAAGCAAAAAATTTTGTGTGAATTTTCCAAAATTTCCAAATTATCAGATTGTGCACCCCAAACCCCATGATGTAGAAGGGATGACTGTAGTCCAAATATTTCTTTTTACAGAAAAGCCCAGACAGATGAACTGAAATCTGAGCAATGTCACTGATAGAGAACAAGTTTCACATGATATTGCTCCATTTTGGCAAGGACAGGAGGGTGAGATTGAATAATAATGTTTTCACCGAGAAGGAAAGAGACTTGAAGAAAATGTGAATATATTCATCTAAATATGATTAAAAATAATTTGAAATCATAGCTTAGAAAGAGATTCTTCTAGGAGAGAAATGGAGGGCAGAGATAATGGATAGGAATAGAGACTGGGTCTGTAATTTCACTAGTATAGAGAACTTGTAGATGAAGAAATTCCCTTTAACAGTATAGGTTGACATCTCTACAATTTATAGTCTTAGAGAATCACCTAGAGCAGTGAGAGATTAAGTGACTTTGCCCATTGTCACACAGTCAATATGTGGCAGTAACATCAATGTTAAAAAAAAAAAAAGGAGACAAGAAAGAGGAGGGCAAAGAGGAGGAAGAAAAGAAGAAGGGGCAGGAGGAGGAGAAAGAGAAGAAGGGAGAGGAAGAAGAAGAAGAGGAGGAGGAGGAGGAGGAGGAAGGGGAGGGAGAGAGCAGCAAAAGGAAGGCAGGAAGGCAGAAAGGCAAGAAGGCAGGGAAGCAGGGAAAGAGCAAGGAAACATTTTTTTTTAAATACACAAAAAGAAGGAACTATAGAAAGTAAATCAGACAAGAATGACAGTGTGGGTATTAGAGTTAAATTTAATGTAAATTAAAAAAACAAATTGTGTATGATAGAAATTCACACTTTCATATTTTACTGTCATTACTTTGTTTTTTTTAACTTTTATTAAAACATTTTATTTGCAAAACACATGCATAGATAATTTTTCAACATTGACCCTTGCAAAGCCTTCTGTTACAAATTTTTCCCTCTTTCTCCCCACTTCCTCCCCTAGATGGCAGATAGTCTAATACATGCTAATTATGTTAAAATATTTATCATTACTTTGTATATGGAAATTTTAATATTTGATATTTGTCAAATTCTTGATTTAAACAATTTATCTGACCCCCCCAAAAATTTTTGAGAGTGTTCTAGAGTAAAGGGAAGGGACAGGACTCAAAGTTTTTCAGAATTCAAGTCAGCAATAGATCATTGCAGAATAGAGATAGTTTTTGCATGTGAGCATCACTTGTGATATTTAAATATTCCTGACAAATTATCAAAAGATTGGAAGCTATATAAAGTGATAAAATCCTAGAGAGATTATAACACTTTGTCATTTCTAATCTGTGAGAATTTAATTTTAGAGATCTGCAGAAATGATGTTTGCTATGATTAATGCATCAACTGTTGACATGTAGGAGTAGAAGTACAAAACAAATATTACATCAATGTCGAGTACTACTAACACAGAAGCTAAATTCCAGTTAAGAAATATTCTTTAGCTAACAAATTCAGAAATGGTTTTCTTGAATCTATTTCCTTAAAAATGTAATTGATATAGATCTGACATATGAGAATTATATTTTACAAAATTTAATTTTACTAGGGTTGTGACAATCAGGTCTCTTTTGTTTTGAAATAAGACAAAGTAGAAAGACTGCCTTCATAACAATGGTGGCTGTTGTTAGGTACTCATGTTATTTAAGAGGCAAACAGCTATTCTATGTACTTCATTTGGTGGTAAGGAAAAGGAAGAAATATTATTATAATGCCATATAATGATGTGCCATATTTTAAGCATTTTCTGTGTCTTGGTTTTTTGGCAATAGAGTAGAATAACTGGTTTCAGAATAAAATAGCACTTTAAAAATTCAATAAATGGATATATTATGGGTCCCGTATATGTTAAGAATATACCTCATACCCTTGAATTACGAAGTTTTCATTATATTTTCTTGTACCCTTTTTTCACATTCAGGCTGTTTGATTGTTGTTTTTGTTTTTTCTTAAGGGATCAATGTTAGTTAAATTTTGAGGAAATATCATTAACATTGTTATACTGTGTGTCAACCATTTTTCAAATCTTCAATATCTTATTTCATTGTTCCTTTAAAAAAATTTCAGGATGAAGGTGTTGGTCAGGCAGTCAGTAATCATCTATTTATTGTCTACAATGTGCTAGACACTGTGCTAATCCCAGGGGATACAAAGAAAGGCTCAGTTCTTTCCCTTAAGAAATTCATAATCTAAGGGGTGAAGTAATAAAGTACATGAGGGAAAGGAAAAACAAGGTGCTACCTTTGTGTTAAAGAGAAAAGGGAAAAGACCATTTTCATTATTATTATTAGTGATAATAATATATTTGTACAGTGTTTTCAAGTTTGTAGAGTTTCTCCTCACAGCCACCTTCTGAAGGAGTTGCCATTATAATTTCCATTTTTTCTAACTATAGAAAATGAAGCTGACAGAGATTTAGTGATTTGAACCAGATCATAGAGCTACTGAGAGTCTGAAATAGGATTTGAATTCAGGTCTGTCTTGCTGACTCCAAATCCAGCACTCTATTGACTATACCATCTAATTTCCCAATATTAACCTTTTAAGGGTGCATGCCTTCTTTGAAAGTTTTAAAACTGAAATGAGTCATGATTGAGATTTTTCTTTTACCCTTTTATTTACTTACATCTCTCCATGTGTTTTTAGCAGAATCAAATAGGATCTGTAGAAAACTTCAAAAACTAGGATATCCTGTCCAAAGCTTCCCCCTTTTCTATTATTCAAGAGCTATTGTTGAACAGAAGCCTGCTCTGTTTCCTGCTCCTATAAAATATTGAGAATTGAGAAAACATTAGGATCTCCCCCTTTTTAAAACAGAAAAATTGTGTAATAGTTCTTAGCTACCATTATTTTATTTTTCTTTTAGAAGAAAAAAAACTCAGAGCAAATAATGGTTAAATTACTTGTATAATCATACTTGATTAGAAAATTACATGGAGCTGGTTAATTTCAAGTAGTAAGCAAAATAAGTCATAGTAATTGTTTTTAGTTGTTGGCATTAATTTTTAAATATAAAATAAACCTTTGCTGTCTAGCCTTTATGAGAACTTGTAAAAATCTCAAGGTGAGGCCCTCTATCTGCAGTATTTTTATTGTGTTTTCTAAGAAGTCAAAGCTGACCCTAGAAATGAAGACCCTTTTTTTCATCTGGTTGAGCTGCCAGATGTTGGTTTTCTTTCTTTTCTTTTCAAAAACCTTATTTTATCTGACAGCTGGGAAAAGCTATTATGACTTTCTAAAATTATCCTCAATTAAAATAAGTGTTACATAGCTTGGTAGAGAAAAGGGGAAACAAAAAGCCTAAACTTAGCAGAATAGTCATCGATATATATTTCATGAGTTTTATTACATGTAGGGATAAAAGACAGAGTCATTTGCAAAACAGATTTTTTTATTTTGTATCTTTTTATGGCTTAAAAATGATTTATAGAAATAGCATATTATAGTAAGTATTGCACTGGACTAGGCATCAGGAAAACCTAGATCCAAATCTTTTCTATGATGTTTCCTTTTTGACCATAAGCCAATCCTTAACATCTCTTCAGAGCTGCTTTTTTCATTTTTAAAATAGAGACAAAAATAATCCTAATTATAATAGCATTTATATAGTACCTACCATGTGACAGGTGCAGTGCAAAGTACTTTACAAATATTATCTCACAATGACCTTGGGAGGTAAGTGCTATTGTTTTCCCCATTTGAAGAAACTGACATAATTGAAGGTCAAATGATTTGCTCAGAGTCGCATAGCTATTAAGTGACTGAGTCTGGATTTGAACTTGGGTCCTGACTCAAGGCTGAATGCTCTATTCACTATCCCACCTATTAGTACTTGGTCTTGGGGTTGGTTTGAGATAATATATGTGAAATGATTGGCAAAACTTTAAAACACTTTGTAATTGTCAGTTGATCACTTAAATGTGTATCATTTAAAGGTATCAATATGGCACATCATTTAAATGTAATATGTTGATATGTAATTATAAATACTCAGATACAAAGGGAAATACTATGTTCATCCAGAGAAATAATTAATAAATAGAAGTATGTAGAGAATGATTTTAATAGATATATTCATATTTGTGTCTAATGGTAGCTATCTCTAGGGCAAGGATGGGACAGAAAGGAAAAAAAAAAAGAAAGTTATATTATAACTATCACATATATTTAAAGGAAAAGCAAGTTATACATAATAGACTTGCAGTTTCATGTCCAATAACTTTTTAGTGATTTAAAGTAGGTCATAGGGTCTGTGCTGATCAGTAGTGGGATTAGTATATATGGCCATTGGGCTACTTTTTCAGGCTGAGTAAAATAAGAAAGTAAGGAAAGAAGATCACTATTAGGTCTGTATCTCAAAGAGATCAAAGAAAAATTAAAAGGACCTATTTGTACAAAAATATTTATAGTACTCTTTTTGTTTTGGCTAGAATTGGAAATTGAGGGGATGGCCATCAATTGTGGAATGGCTGAACAATTGGTAGTTTATGATTCTGATGGAATTCTATTGTACCATAAGAAGTGACAAGCAAGATGCTTTCAGAAAAACCTGGAAAGATTTTCATGACCTGATGAAAAGTGAAGTGAGCAGAATCAAGAGAATATTATACCCTGTGTGATAATCAATTATGAATGATTTAGCTTTTCTCAGCAATAAAGTGATCCAAGATAGTTCATTAGTCTTATGATGAAAAATGTTACCTACTTCCAGAGAAGAAGTGATGGAGTCTGAATACAGATTGAAGCAAACATTTTTCCTTTATTTTCTTGTGTTTTTTTGTCTCTGATATGAAAATATGGTTTGCATGACTACACATATATAACACATTTCAAATTGCTTGCCTTCTCAATGAGAAGAGAGGGAAGAAGAATTTGGAACTCAAAAACATTTAAATGGTAAAAATTGTTTTTATATGTAATTTTTAAAAAAATTTTTTAAATGAAAGTGATTTAAAATCCCAAATATATCAATAACGTTTTTTTTAAAAGATGTGATGTACTGAGAAAAATCGTCATTGCTTCATTCTTGGACAATTGCAATAGCCTACCATTTATTTCCCTGCCTCATCTTTCCCCATTCCAATTTATCCTCCATTCAGTTGTCAAATCAATCTTCCTAAAGTGCAAGTCTGATCACATCATCCTCTTACTCAGTAAACTCCATTGACTCCCTATAGACCCCAGGATCAAATATTTAGCTTTGAAAGCCCTTCATAGCCTATCCCATTCCTATCTTTCTGGTCATTTTATGCCTTACTCCTCATCCAAGTATTCTACACAGTGGCATTTGCATCCTTACTGTTCTTCCAGTACAATACTCCTCCTGACTCCCAATGTTTTCACTAATTGTTCCCTATGCCTGGAATTCTCTTTCCTCATCTTAGTCTCTTAGCTTTCTTGGCTTCTTTCAGGTCTCAACATTAGTGCTACCTTCTGCAAGAAGTCTTTTTTCAATCTTCCTTAATCTTTGTACTTTCCCTTTAAGAGTGTTGTTTTGTTCAATGACTTTCAGTTGTGAACAACTCTTCATGACCCCATTTGGTGTTTTCTAGGCAGAGATACTTGAATGGTTTGCCATTTCCTTCTCCAGCACATTTTACAGATGAGGAGCTGAGACAAATAGGGTTAAGTGAATTGCCCAGAATCACAGTTAATAAGTATATAGTACCAGATTTGAACTCACAAAGATGAGCCTTCCTGACTTCAGATCCAGTACTCTGTCCATTGTACTCCTCACCCAGATAATCCTATATATCTTGTTTGTAAATAATAGTTTGCATCTTGTCTTCCCATTAGATTGTGAACTCCTTGAGAGCAGGGACTGTTTAGCCTTTCTTTGTATTCCCAGTGCTTAGTCAGGGCTTGGCACATATGTTCTTAATAATGCTAGATGATTGATTATCTCCATCCGGGATTCTTTCTTTGTGTATTTGTTTTATATTATTCAAACTCTGATTTATCTTGGTAGTAATTGCCATTTCCTCAAAAAGAACATTTGATAATCAGGTTTTTGAATCCAAATGCAATGGTTTGAGCTTTCATCCCTGATGAGAAATCCTAGTAGGTCTATTTCATTTCATATCTACTTGTGGTTCTTCTGTTTCATTTACAAATTCTCTTAGATAATCTGGTTTAACTAGATTTCATGCCAAGTTTTCTGCAGGCTTGTTTCCCCTTCCTCTGCCTTTCATTGTTGATTGATTGTGAGGTGGTACTGCACTTAATCTTCCATCTTTTTCCTCCATAATGTTTTGAAAATAGCTTGCACTTTTAATAATTGTTGCCTGGGGCTGCCATATTTCTCTGCTAATTTAATTTAATAAGGAGATCAAGTATATTTACTGGCTGAAATAGGTCTTGGATCCTTTCTGCCTCCTTTTTGTGACAATTGTTTTTTGTCAGTCAAAATTATGATTTGGTGAAGTTTATATTGCCTTTACTTTTGTCCATTTCTAATTTTTTTGATTCAACAGCTTATTTAAATACTTTGGCTTAAGCTCTGCTCTTTTTCATCTTTATCCATTTTTTTGAAAAAAAATTTGCCTTTATTTTAATCTTTGTCCTGACCAATCAATGATTATAGACAGAGAATTTGATTATGAAATGACTCCTATATCAGTAATCAGTTATTTCCTCTTGGTTAACATGTCACAAGGCCAATTTTATTTTTCATATTCTTATTAAGAGATCACCACAAAAAGTATCTGATGTGCAGGTGTTGGTTTTGAATAGTCTATAAATCCTCTGCCTCTGTTTGTCAGTCTGTCTGTAGGTCTGTCTGTCTGTCTCTCCACGGTAGGATAAAATCCATATTATGGCCTTGGCTCCAAAATACAACTCTTCAATACCTTCAGTGTGGAACCATTCTTGTTTCATGCCTTTTCTGAGCTTCCTTTTCCTCTCATTTTACCTTTTCCTGTGTTTCTTCTTTTTTTTTTCCCTTCTAAATACCAGGATCTCTTCCCTACTATAGGTAAAAGGCTATAATGCAAGGAATTGAGAATGAAAGCAATAGCTATTTTGTGGAGGATCTTGATCCTCTATTAGGTAGCCTCTCAAAGCCTATGGCCCATTTGGTTTTCTGAGGAATTTTTCAAGATGAGGACCTTATATACTCCACTGATTAACCAAAACCATGAAAATACTAAGGAAAATATTAAGCAGAGTATCTTTGAGGATTTCTGACTACTTTCATGGATTTTATTGTTTTTTTTTCCTTCTACTTGCCTTTCCAGTGGGGGTACTGAGTATTAAAACATATGTTGACTGAGGCTGAAGGGTAATGTCATATTCTTAATAGATTTTATATTTTCTAGGTTTCTTTATCTTCTAACAGATATTTTGCCATGGAAACTACAATTATCTTCATGGCAATAATGTTTGTCTATATTAAAGGCAAGCATTGAAAATTTTGATGATGAAGTGTCCCTTAAAATTTTGTTCCTTAATATCTTTGAATGTTCAATGAAAACTGTGAACAATCCTTCCAGGTACCTACTACAGTTTTGTGACTAGTGATTTCATATTAGAAGTCACACTGTAGGTCACATTGGATTGAGGGTTGTTTCATATTTTCATCTCTTTCATTGATCTGTGACACCCTTCCCTAAAAAGTCCATTACTTGCATAGCCTGCTTTCTGGTGACGAGTTTCTTTGCCCTGATCTTCCAATATTTGACAGAGCCTAATACTTCACCAGGGTAATAGAATCTGCCTAAAAGGGTTTTAAGAACTAAAAATCCCCATAGTAACCTCATTTTTCATTAGAGCAATCCATTTTGTAGAGGAAAAATAGTAGAGAAGAAATGCCTTGGTGGTTTTCAAAAAAAAATCTATCTATATGGATGTATTTATATATGTATGTATAATATAATATATTATTGAATTTTTATTAAAATGTTATTTATGTGCAGAGAAAAACAACTGGTTGATTGTTTTGAAGAGCCACAGGAAAATGACTGAGTTACTAGTTGAAATTTCACAAAAATGAAATAACTTGGGTCATATACCTTCCCCCAAGAAAAGATGCTTTCACCTCCCTACAAATGAAATATTATTTCCTTTCAATACATAAAACATGATATTAAATGATATTTATAAAGTGATAATTCATTTTTAGTCACTGCTCACATCCTTAACTTCAAGTTCCTCAGATGCAAAATGTTTAAAATACAAAATATTTTTATTGCTATCAGAATTTTAGGTAGGAAACTCCTATGCCTTTACACGTGCTGTCCCCTTTAACCTGAAGCATTCTTCCTTCTCATCTCTGACCCTTGAGACCCCTAGCTCCTGTCAATACTTAGCTCAAGTATTATTTCCTACAAAGGGCCTTTCCTGATTCTTCCAACTATTGGAGTTCTTCCCATCTTACCCCTACTTTCCAAACTACTTTTTTTATCCATTTTGTATTTTCTTTTCTTTGTTCATGTTGCCTCTCCACTGGTAGAAAATAAGCTCCCTGATGGCAAGGACTTTTTATTTCCTGCACTTTGCACAGTGTTTAATGTATTTGTTAAATTTAACTAAATAATTGCTATATTTTAATTTTGGCCTGTTTTAAATTTAATTGTCTAAATTAAAGTTTGTCACAAGGATCATTTTAATCTATTATTCTGAGTTATATTGAAAATATATGTCTTTTTTGTTTTAAGATATATTACTAATAGGATATATACAGTACAAAGCTGGTTAATACCTAATTCACAAGAATCAATATGCTATATCCCCTGACTTAGAGTGACTACTACCAGTATGCATTATATCAATGTTTTTCTTATTTTTCTGTTTCGGTTTTTGGGAGAGGACTTTGAACAGAATGTGGTTTAACTTGTACCTGGGTCACTGAATTAGCCTCAGAAATAAATAAGACGGCAGAAAAGTAAATTAATTTAATAACTTTGCCAATCCTAATAATGGATATAATTTGTTTTGTCATTGCACAAATAACAATCAAGGGTTCTGTAAGCACTGAAAATTCTGTTTCCTTTTCAAACTAACTTTTGTTGCCTGCTATTTTTCTTGATCCTCTGTCATAGTTCAGTGACTATGGGGTGGATAAGATCCAGCAGAGGTGTAGCTAGCAATTTTGCTGTTTGGAGAAATCAGGATGAAACACAGCCTGGAAAAAGACCAAAGTTAATGTATGTGAGCAGAGTGGACTCTGCTAAGGTGGAATTCCCCTTAGGGACAACTGCCCTCCTGCATGTGCTATCTGATAGCTTTTTATTTTGACTAATTATTCCTGCTAAGCATTGTTTCTAAGCTGCTGAATTTATGATTACCAGTATTATTAGTAATTTGTTTGTTTTTAAATTCATCATACAAAGACAAAATCTGAGTCACCCTGTTCTAGTTATTGTCTGGGATATAATGACCAAAATTCCAGAAACATAGATTGATTTTTTTTTGGACCCAACTATTTTTCATTATATAGTTTCATCTTCTGTCTTTTAGGATGTTTCTTTGACTCTATATTTATCTCTACTAAGGAATAGATTAGTAACTCAGCAGTTTCTCATTAGTCTTTCTCTATAAGAAGAAAAGCATGAGGAAAAAAATGTAAAATACTTCCCGTTTTCTGAAGCAGAGTTTTTTTTTTTTCTCTTATCCCTAACTCTAGTCACAACCATAAACATTATCACTTGTGGAACTCCTCCAACCTTATTTATTAAGAATAGCTACACACATTTATAGGACATTATACAGTTTTCAAGTATTTTCCTTGGAACAATCCTATATTAGCTAGAGAAATATTATGATCTTCATTTTGCAAAAGGGGAACCTGAAATTCAGAGAATTTTAGTAGCTTGCCCAAGGTCACATAGCTAAGAATGTGTCAGAGTTGGAATCGAAAGCTAGGTCTCCTGACTCCAAGTCCCATGAGCAACATAGTATAGAAGAATGGTAGGCTTGAAATCAGGATGACCTGAAAAGCATCCCATGGCTGTTGCTTTATTTTATCCATTGGTCCCCAAAATAATATTCTCTACCCCTTCCTTGATTCAAACTAGAAAATTCTCCCCTATTTTAGGTTAAAATAGACTGACTAATAGCTTTGTAGTCACTGACAAGTCATTGACCCTCCCGAGCTTCAGTTTTCTCATCTGTAGAAATGAGATAATACCTGTAGAAGCTACAGCACAAAGTTGTTGTGAAGTCCAAAGAGAATAATGTATGCAAGGTGCTTTGTAAACTTTAAGTGTCATGTAAGTGCTGATTATTGTTGTTGTTATTTCTACTTCAATAATTCTGCCTCCTGAATAGAACAAATTCTTATAACGTTGGATTTGAAGTCAGGAATTGAGGTTTCCACTTGTTGATTACTCCATCCTCCTAGACTTATAATCACATCAATTATGGCAACTAGGTGGCACAGTGGATTTTGAATAAATAAGAACTGAGTTTGAATCCTGACAAAGACACTTATTAGTTAAGCCTCTTTTAGCCTCAGTCTTCTCATCCATAAAATCAGAATAATAGCCTCAGAGGTTTGAGGTGAAGATCAAATAAGTTTATTATTATTATTATTAACTATTATTATTACAACCACATAAAAATAAACCCTAACAAAAGAAATAAAGATGAACTAAATTCCTATCTTTTTAGTAATTTTTAGTAAAATCTAGGCATCTTGAATGTTGGTTATTGCTTTTTATAGTTGAATTATAGCAGTGGTTTTTTATATCATTAGTTATGATTAAACATCATATTAAAATTGTGATATATTTTATATCCTTGTTAGATGTTTTATTAATATTTAGCTTTGTGACTTCTGCTTCAATATCTCTCTGGCTTTTTGGTGGTTTGCATAGCTGGTGGGTCAGAGTATGCTATTATGGTTGGTTTTGATTGAACCTTTGAGGTTTAATTGTACTGGTGAGGGAAGGGTTGATATCCAAGTCCAAAGGAGGAGAAATATTTTTTTTCAATGTGATACATGGGCCACATGTGATGGCTTTTGTAGTGATAACCATCTTGTTATGCTGGTAGTCAGCAAGATCTGAATGAATCTTTCCAGTGAGATTGGAGTGTTTTTTTCATTGATGGGCTTTCATATAGATCCTGTTTCCCAGCCAAAGATTGTGACAGGAGGAATGAAGCAGTTAGGGGAGGATTTTTCATACCTGTTAGCAAATAGATGGCACACATTTCATTAATGTTTTAAAGTAATTCAGCACAGTTTCATATGTCAGCTAGAAATCTATTTAAT
Organism: Myrmecobius fasciatus; assembly: GCA_023553655.1. Taxonomy (NCBI): domain Eukaryota; kingdom Metazoa; phylum Chordata; class Mammalia; order Dasyuromorphia; family Myrmecobiidae; genus Myrmecobius; species Myrmecobius fasciatus. The sequence continues at coordinate 355,457 of JAJPUD010001264.1, read as the reverse complement.
GTGGCACACCTGGAATTCTGCCTGGAATTCACATAGGGGTATGTGATGACAATCTCATATAAGTGCACGCTTTTTGTGTTTTAAATATGCATGAGAGTCAAAGGTAGAGCATCAGATCACTTGAATCTGATTTGTATATAAATTTTGTATGTTTTGTTTTTAGAATTTTAGTCAGTAGCTCCATTGGATTATGGGAATATGTATAGTGTTAATTCATACTTCAGAAAAATGGAACCTAATCTTGCATTCCATTACACATGTTTCTTCTGATCATTAGCAGCCAGCCTCCTAATATTCACATGAGTCACAGGCCAACTAGCAGAACCATCATTACCACCGTCACCATTGACAACCTATTGGCCACATTGTCTTTTACTTTTTACTTGATCATCTTCCTGATACCTCAGTGAAAAGAAGGTAATTTGTAGCAGTGAAAAATTTAAATATCTCATCTGTGAAATGGGGGCTCTATTACTGTCTAGAGTGAGTAGCAATCTAAATTTGGAAATAAACAATTCCTTAAGGAGGAACAGTAATTGAGTTTGCATGAGTACCAACAGTAGTCTTCATCCACCATAAATCCATGGCAGTAATAACAAGAAAATGTCCACAGGTACAACACTTAAGAATCTTAATGAAATCATCCCATAAATTCACAGATGATCCCCATCATTAGAAGTGCAAGACTGCAAGTCAATACTAAGGGCACTTGTGAGCCATTTGACTGTTTGACTCATAAGCCCTTTGGGTTAGCTATTAAAATCTAGGGTATAATGTGTACTGCAGATTGGTGTGATTGCCTTTATTGTATGCTAGTACATGTCTATGATAATCTTCAAGGACTTGAGATTTCAAAATTGTCAGCTCAAGGAGCATCCAGCTGCCTATTATGGTAAGTTATCTCAGCAGGTGTTTTGAAATCTCAAATAATGAATATTGCAAATTAGTGTGGACTTTTGTCAATTATTTGTCTGCCTTTCCTAGTGTGTCTTTGGATCCCAAACTGTCTCTTAGGATCTTGGTTCTCCTTGGCAGAATCTTTCTCTAACAGTGGTGGGGAGCTGGAAGAGAGAGAGATGCCCTGAATAAGCCTTTTCTATAGGATTGAGATGGGGAATAGCCTAAACAAATTCTAGCTTCTTCTAAGGAAAGTCCAGCAACTGATACATAACCATTATTGTCCCTAAACTTGGAAGTTTCTGGGCAAATGAAGCTTTTATATAAGGAATTAAATCCCTAAGCAATTCCTTGGAAAAATAACATTAACTTTTAATAAACTAGGATATTTATGAGGAGCTCTTTAATACTTGGATCTAAAGATGATCATTCTCAATGAGATCCCTGACTTCATTAGGCTACAAAATCAAAAGCTTCTGGGTATTAAAATCAAGTCCGTGGCCTATTCTATTTTCCTTTTTTTCTTTGGGTAGGAAAATGTTCATATTTGTGGATGTTTGTCAAGTTCATAATAATAATTAAATAATTATAATAATAAAATTAATTACAAGTAAAATTGATTAAATGTTGGCAAGATGAAATGAGAAAATCACTGTCAACAAATGCTACTGAATAGACAAAGATTCCTTAAAGCGATTAGGAGTCTATTCATCTAGTACCTGGCACTGGCCTCTTCAGTCAATGAGGATGATGTGGGAGAGATAGTCCAAAACTTATATGTAATTTATCTGAAGGAATACCATATCAAAGATTAGTAATGCCAACTAGTCACTTTCTAAAACTAAACCTTATTTATTTTACAGTAAAGAATAATGATTAATTATATTACATTAGGGTCAATCATCTTCAAGTAAAGATGCAGGATGATTGTTTTCCTTGTTAACTATTCTTTTTTATGTACCAAAAGTAAGTAGAAGGTGACAATGTCCACATGGTTAGTTGAAAATAATCATTGATTAGTATACATGGGGAGGAAGACTGAGCAATAGCCATTAAACTATACAGTCAAGGTTTGAAGGATTACTTCTTTTTTTTTTTAAACTGTAACCACACATTTTTATGTGAATGTAGACATAAAGGGCAGTTGAACCATTTTAGAAAAGGTTAGGGAGATTCTCATAAATTAAAGCCACTTATCTATGGGATTAACTGTTAACTTAGAAGTTGTGGGAACATGACACACTGGTTTGGAAAGACAGTTTAATAAGAGTGTCTGAAGAACACAAAAAAAGAATCCTATAATTTTATCTAAGATTGAAATTGGGGTTAGCTTTTATCATGTGAGAAAACTTATCCTTAAATTGAATAAATTTTCTCAAGTTGTATTACTTCTGGAACATAAAAGTAAAATACAGCAAGTCTAAGATTTATTGAGAAAATTAACAAATTGTGTTAGTTGAAGGCAACAAATTTGGGACTTGCATGAAGGTTCACTGGTTGGTGAGTAATGCATTATTAATAATGCCAAATAGTACTAGTAGTATATGTAGTAGTAATAGTAATATAGGTACCTTGTGTGGGTAGTATTTATACACACACACACACACACACACATACACACACACACACATACAGCAAGAAAGGGGATCAAGCTACTGAATTAATTTTGGATCCTATTCAGGCCATCAATTGATAATTACTAAATGCAGTTAGTACTGTGCCTGTGAATAGGTTTATTATAATAATCGATACAAATGGAAACATAAGAATGGGAAGAGTAAAATCCAACATTTCCAAAATATAGGCTTAGTACTTTAATTTATTTGGCCTCTCTAGAATGTGGTATAAAGGAAAACACAAACCTTTTTGGAATTGGATTTGGAAGCATATTGAATTCTTTAATGAAAGTTTGATTCTGGTTTTTCTAGAAACAAAACAACTGAAAGCCATGGATTTGTTTTGTTTTGGTATGATTTTTAATTACAACATGGTAATTTATCAAATATATTTCTTAAAGTTCTGGTTGGATAATGAATAGTATAATTGTTCTGAGATATCACATACATTAAGAGAGTAAGTTTGGTTGAAAACAAAGACTTATAAATGGATTATTGATAGATAGAACCAGTAAGACTAGGCTCAAATTCTACCTGTTGATTCTTAGTAATTGAATGACCTTCCCCAGACTGCTGCTGACTCCTCTCCAGAGGACTTTGTGTGTTGTGCCATCTCTTTACCCTGAAAATACACTCCATGACTGAACTAGTTCTCACTGTGGAGGTACATACACACTTAAGCATGTAGTCTCTCCCCTTTGAGTGGCTGGTTCTTTCCAGAACCTCCATTCTAAGGAGAAGGCTCAAGCTAACTAGACCTTCATTTCTCTCCTTCTTCCATCCTGCTGATTCAAGTCCTCAGGACTTTTTTTATCCTGCCCCTAAGTTTTAATGCCTTCACTTAGCCTCCCTGCTGTTTCCATTTCTTTTTTAAGTCATTTTCCCTCCATTAGGGGCAACTAAGAGGCACAGTGGACAGAACACTGGCTTGGATCAAATCCAACTTCAAATACTTATTAACTGTGAGACCCTGGGCAAATCACTTTATATTTGCAGCAGTTTCCTCATATGTAAGATGAGCTAGAAAAGGAAAACACAAACCACTTTAGTATCTTCACCAAACAAACCCCTATCTTTTTTCTCAATGCGACCACTATGAAAATATGTTTAACATGATTGCATATGTATAACGTGTATAAGATTGCTTGCTGTCTTGGGGAGGGGGGAGGAAAGGAATGGAGGGAGAAAATTTTGGAACTCAAATCTTACATAGACGAATGTTGAAAACCATTTTTACTATAATTGTGGGGTGGGGAATACTGTTAGGTGAAAAGAAGAAAAAGAAAATCCCAAATGGGATCATGAAGAGTCAGACACAGGCTGAAAAAAAAAAGACTGAATAACTTTCTACCATTAGAATGTAAACTCCTTATGAAGGAGGTCTAGTCATACTGGACCTAAAACTATATTAAAAAGTAGTGGTCAACAAAAGTATTTGGTTCTGGCTAAGAACTAGAGGATTAGTGGAATTAAGTTAGGTTCACAAGACACAATAGTCAATGACTATAGTAATCTAGTGTTTGATAAACCCAAAGACTCCAACTTCTAGGATAAGAACTCACTATTTCACAAAAATTGCTGGGAAAACTAGAAAATAATATGGCAGAAATTAGGCACTGACTAACATCTAATACCCTATACTAAGATAAGGTCAAAACGAGTTCATGATTTAGACATATATAAACATATATACATATATATGTTTATATAAACATAAAAGACAAACTATAAACAGATTAAGAAAACAAGGGATAGTTTACCTCTAAGATCTGTGGAGAAGGGAAATCTGGCCAAAGAAGAACTAGAGAACATTATGTAATAGAAAATGGATAATTTGGACTACATTAAATAAAAGTTTTTGCACAAACAAAACCAATGCAGCCAAGATTAGAAAGGAAGCAGAAAGCAGGGAAACAATTTTTACAGCCATTGTTTCTGATAAAGGTCTCATTAGTAATGCCAACTAATCACTTTGAATCAAATTTATAAGAATACAAGCCATTCCCCAATAGACAATTTTTAGATAAAGAAATTAAAACCATTTCTAGTCACATAAAAAATGCTCTAAGCCAGTACTTATTAAAGAAATGCAAATTGAGACAACTCTGAGGTACAACTTCAAACCTAGGATGACAGGAAAAGATAATGATAAATATTGGAGAGGATCTGGGAAAACTGGGACGCTAACACATTGTTGGTGGGAGGTGAAGGAGAAAAATTTGGAGCACAAGGATTTGTAGGGGTGAATGTTGAAAACTGTCATTGCATGTATTTTGAAAATAAAAAGCTATTATTTTTTTAAAAAGAATGTTAAAAATAAAATGATGTTGAAGTCATTAAAAAATAAAATACCAAACAAAAATAAGAAAAAATATTTTAAATCTCTATTGATTAAACAAATGCAAATTAAGGCAACTCTGAAGTATCACTTCACACCTCTCAGATTGACTAAGATGTCAGGAAAAGGTAATTATAAATGTTTGAGGGAATGTGGGAAAACTGAGACACTGATACATTGTTGGTGGAGTTGTTAAGTGGTCCAATCATTCAGGAGAGCAATTTGGAACTATGCCCACAGGACTATAAAATAATGCATAGCCTTTAATTCAGCAGTGTCTCTACTCGGTTTGTATTATGAAGAGGTCATAAAAAGGGGGGAAAACCACACACATACAAAAATGTTTGTAGCAGCCCTTTTTGTAGTGACAAGAACTAGAAATTGAATGGAGCCCATCAGTTGGAGGATGGCTGAAAAACTTATAGTATATTAATTTAATGGAATATTATTGTTCTATAAGAAATGATAAGCAGGCTGATTCCAAAAAAGCCTGTGAAGTGAGCAAGAAACCATTGTCCACAGTACAGTGTGTTTATGTGATAATCAACTGTGATATACTTGGCTCTTTTCAACAGTGCAGTGATTCAAGGCAATTCCAATAGACTTGGGATGGAAAGTACCATCCACATCCCCAGAGATTTGAGGAGACTGAATGTGGATCAAAACATAATATTTTCACCTTTTTGTTGTTGCTATTGTTGTTTGGTTGCTTTTCTTTTTTCTTTCTTATGGTTTTTTCCCCTTTTGATCCCCTTTTGATTTTTCTTGCACAATATCATAAATGTGGAAATACATTCAAAAGAATTGCACATATTTAACTTATAGCAGATTGCTTTATGTCTTGGGGATGGAGGAGGGAAAGAGGGAAGGAGAAAATTTGGAACACAGAGTTTTACAAAAATGCATGTTGAAAGCTATCTTTACAGATATTTGGAAAAATAAAAACTATTTAAAAAGGGAAAGGGAGAAAAAGAATGCAAGCTTCTTGAGGGCAGAAACTTTCATTCTTTCTACTGGTTTTTATATTTCCAGCACTTAGCACAGTGTCTTGTATACAGTATGGTGCCATAAGTATTACTATGCCATAGTAATACTGCTTTGCACATACATTCTCAGGGTTAATGATGTGTAAATTAGGTAGGTCATTAAGTATTATGTGGTTATTAGTTTACAATAAATAATTATGATGGAATTATGGAGAAGATGTTTGGATTCATCAAAAATGATTGTCAGCACTATAATTCTGAATGTAAAATTGATCATGAGAATGTGGGGAATATATAAAGTAAATACTTAGGAACAAAAGGTATATATAAGTATGACTAAAAAGAAGGAAATAAACATATATTAATAACTACTTTGTGCTAGGCACTATGCTAAGTACTTTATGCGTATTATATCATTGAATCCTCACAAGTATTATTTATCATCCTCATTTTGTAATTGATGAAATTTAGGCAGAAAGAGAGTTGGCCACAATCACATGGCTATTAAGTTTAATTTGAACACAGGTCTTCCTGGCTCCAGTAACAGCACTTTACCAAACAGCTTAATAAAGAAGACAATAAAGAAAACACTCTAATTCACATAAAGTATAGAGGGTTTTTTTAAATTTTCTGTTACATTTTGCTTTTACATCATTTTTATTTTTTTAATATATCCCTCTCCTCTCTTGCCCAGAGAATATATCCTTGTAATAAGAAATAGTAAATAGGCATACACATACACACACAGAGTTGAGCAGAACTAGTCACTATACCCACTGACAGTACATACAATGTTACACACCTGTAAATCCTCACCTCTGTACAGAAAGGAAGAAAGTACATTTTCTTTTTTCTTTTTAGAGGCAAAACTTGGTCATTATGACTAGTGTAGTTTCTTATTGTTATTGTTTTTACAACTTACATTGTTGCCAGTGTACATATTATTTTCATAGTTCTTTTTATTTTACAATTATGATTTCAAAAAGATAGTTGAGACTCTAGTTTGGAAGTTAAAATTAGAAAATTCCCTATGTAATTTGGCAGAATAATCACCCTAAATTCCAAAGTCCGTCTTATTATTTCTTTTTACAGCTAACTGAGAGAATAATCATACTTTTTGTGGTGATCACTAGTCAAGATGAAGTCCAAGGAAAATATGTCGTGTGTGTTTTATTCTTCCTCTGGAATCTATTGGACGTGGTTAGGTAAGAAGTCAGAATGATTTCAAAAACCAAAGCCAAATTGCTTCATATGGGAAAAGCAGTTTTACATGCTTATATTTGGTTATTTTGAATAGGACAGAAAAACATAACCCTTATGTGAATTATTTTATCTTGATATGAAAATGTATTTTTAGTGCTTTCTATAATGGGCATATCAGAGATAATTAAAACCTCTCAAGATATTACAAAAGCAAATCACTGTATTCAATTTTCCAGAGCAAAAGACTTGGCATGACACCAATTTGGGGAAAAAAAACCTCACAGCTGTTTCCTAATGAAAGGCATTCCTCACTAATGCTCTGGTGCATGCGGCTTCAATAAACAAATCATGGTCTTTCATTATATGTTTCATACAGAAATTTAAAACCAGGTTTCCATTAGTTTAAAAATATTGAAAATACAGTGTCTCATCTTCCCAGCACAAAAGAACCTTCTCATAGCATGGATTTATTACAAGTATGTGGGGAAAGAAAATTGAACTGGGAAAGTTGAGGGTAAATTCTTGGGCTTACCATTCATTCATGGTATCATCTTGAGGAAAAATACAACTTCTCTGAGGCTGTTCTGCCTTACTTGTAAAATGAGACCAGAATGGATTCATGAACTTGCATGGAGAAAGTATTTTATTAACTGTACTTCAATACTGTTGATTGCCTTTATAATCCTGTGCTTTATTTTGCTGAATCCAGTCAAGAAGCATTTAGTAAGTGCTTCCTATTTGCCAGGCACTGTGTTGAGTTGGGAATGCAAATACAAGGAAAAAATTAGTTATTGTCCATAAGGAACTTATATTCTAATGGGAGATAACAATATATAAAAGAAAAAAATAGCGAGTAAGAGATGATAGTGCCCAAGATAGTTGCATGGAAGAGAAAACCTGGATGGTCAAGGAGGCATCCTGGAGAGGGAAGCAGACATATGGCATCCTCAAAACAGAAGGTCACAGAGGAAGTAGCCAATTACACAGAGAGGCCACAAGGGCATGAAGTACAGAGGTAAAAGGAACTTCCAGGGGGAAGAAGTTTCTTTGGCACAGTAGAGAAAGTCCAGGAAAGTCAGGAGCACAGCCCAGAGAGACTCTCAGAGTCCTGACACAAGACAGTGAAGAATCCTGGGACAATATCATTTCTTTTTCCAAGCCTTGACATTTAAATTCTGCTCCCTTTCTCTCTCCCTCCTTCTATCCCTCTCTGTCTCTCTGTATATCTCTCTTTCTTCTCTTTCTTTGTCTCTCTGTCTTTCCCTCTGACTTTGTCTTTCTGTGACATACACACACATATATATCTGATATAATGAGGTGATGTCTCAAGAGCAATGGCATAAAGGAGTTCTATGTGACTCAGTTTGCAGTGATATGATAATTACTTCCTAAAACAAATAACACCCTGGTGGTCTAACAGTTACAGTATCTTCCACAGATAAGCAGTCGCTTTATCACAAGGATTGTTTCCTAATAACAGAACAACAGTTTTTTCAAGGATTCAGTGTGAGAAAAGATTATTTTTCTTTTGTATTAATTATTATATTAGAATCAAGGGTTTTCCTCTTTTCTATTTCCTCCTCATACAGAAATCAACCGGTATGGAAAATCTCTCTTAGATCTACAGTAAAAGACAATTAAAGAAATTCTAAGTTTAGGTTAATAAGGGTATTCCTGCTTATTGTATTTACTCAGTCTGGGAAGGTGTTGGTTTATTCTCCCTTTTGTCAAATAGGTGATACAGATATTGATAAGTCCCTTTGGCCAAGATTTGTGTAATCCAAGTCACTTGCCCCAACACCCCCATTGTAATATAGCCCAGCTTCTCATTGTGATATTCATTTTCTCATGATTTATTAACTAATTAGAGTTGATTTTCACCTTCAGAAACATCAAGGACATATAAACTGTGAGTCCACCACCATAAGGAATCTTTGATCTAAGAGAGAGAACCAAATAACCATCGTTTTATTAAAATGCTGGCATTATTAATAAAATGATTAAATTACCCAGAAATTGTCTTTCAAACCTTTTAAATGTCATACAAGATTGCATAATTAAATCAATCTGACTCAGTTTAAGTTACTTAAAAGATCCTGAAAAATCTTAAAAAGTTGTTTTAGTTGCAAGTCATCTGACCTACTCTTAAATTTAGGATCTCTGCCATGGAATCACAGAGTTTTCTAGTTAAAAGAGATTTCAGTAGACTCTCTGGTCCAACCTAGACCTACACAGAAGTCCTCTGTCTTCTGGACCCCTGACAAATCTAGCTTCTGTTTGGAAAACTCTAATAATGGGGATCCATAACTTCCTGGGGTGGCTCACTCCACTTTCAGATAGCACTAGTTGTTACAGTTTTCTCAGACATCCAACTTCATTCTGACTACAGTTTCCAACTATTTCTTCCTCAGGTCAAGCAGGCCAGGTCTGATCCCTCTTCTCTGTGATAACCCTTCAGATGCTATAAGCTGAAAAAATTGCAGACATTTGGGTCTTTTATGGGCTAAATATAACTACTTATTTCAACTGATTTCTCAGATAGTATGCCCTTCATTTCTCTCTCTCTGCTTGTTATCCTTTTCTGAATCTGATCCAGCTTATTAGTTCACTTTATCAATCCTATTCTGATCTTCATAGATATTTTCCTTGCTAGATCTTAAATCTATTTTTTTTGAGATCAAAGCTATTACTTATACAACCAACCAAACCTCCAATTGTTTATCTCCTTCCCTAGAAATCCATTTTTAACAAATTATTTCTAAGCACAGAACCCTCTAAACTTCAATTAATTTTTGTGTCTACTCTAGTTTTTAAACTCTACTATAAGTAATATACCCACGGTCAACTAAAGTGTTCTCTTTTGACTATATCGGCAATCTTAAAAGCTGTCTATCAACATGAATACCAAGGCTTTTCCACATACCTTTGTCTCCAACCCTTTCCTATCCTTATTTCCACCCCCTCCTATATTCTCTGGCAGATTGCTCTACTTCCCGAATCTTCATTCAGTCTGTCCCTATTTTTGGCTCCTTCCTTGCTGCATGCAAGAATGCCCAAGTCTCTGCTAACCCAGTGTAAGAATAGCATCAAAACTATCTCCATTGTGTTCTGGTTCCTTAACTAGGTACAAACACATTTTAAAAAATTGAGTCCAAAAATAGAACTGAGGGAAGAGAGCCCATGAAATTTTCAAAGTCAATGAGTGCAACATTGTTCATATCATCAGAAATTCTCAGAATATGAGAAGAGATTTTGAGCACCTGGCTTTGAGAGTCTGAGGCAAACATGGACCAAATAACTATCTGGATCTCAGAAGCTATTATATTGCCCCAGTCCTCTTTGAAAACAAAGGAGGAACAACAACTTCAGTGATGACTTACATCATATTTTAGGAAAGTTGCTAAACATAAAGAATATTCATTACCATTCAATTATCGAATTACTGATTTTGATATATTTGTGTGTCAAGAAAAATGTAATCATAAAGAGTGTTACCTATTTTAAGCTTAGCTCCTCACTAGATCCTGCTATCCCTACAAGTTATAATCACATATAGATCTTCCCTTTCTCACCCAAACTCTTAGGAAAAGTTATCTAAATAATTTTCCTTCTAGTTCTCATCTCTTATTCCAATGAGTGTTCCTTGTCTTGGAACACTATTTCCAGAAAACTTTAGTCATCCTTTACCTTACTATTTCCTCCCCATAAGTCCCTCTAGCTTTGAAACCAAAATCAAATCAAGTCCTGATGATATGTGTTAATATATTCCCTGATGGCCCAACTCACTGTCTCTATAAAGTACTTCTCCCTGGCTACTCTCTTTTACAGTATTGTTTCTCCTATTGGAATGTAAGTTACTTGAGGGCAGGGACTTTATTTTTATATCCCTAATTTTTAGCATTGTATTTGGCACACAGAGTAAGCAAATAGATGATGCAAAGTTATAGAATGCCAGGCCTGAAGTCAAAAAGACTCATTTCCCTGAGTTTAAATCTGGTCTCAGACCCCTAGTAGCTGTGTGACCCTGGGCAAGTCACTTTACTGTTTATCTCAGTTCCTATATATAAAATGAGCTATAGAAGGAAATAAAATATTATTCCAGTGTCTTTGACAAGAAAATCCCAAATGCAGTCACAAAGACATGGCTGAAATGACTGAACACCAAGTAAGCACTTAATAAATGATTTTTCATTCATTTGTTCAAGAATAGCTCACATTTGTAATTACTTAAATAAAAGAATTTTTATCAAATTTTTGAATGACATGATGTTATAAAAGATGGATGATACATCCTCTAAGGGATGATACAATCAGGACAAAAAAGTATCTGAACAATGTATGATGATGGGTTAAATTTAATAAGATGAAATTTTACAATGTTAAATGTAAATTCCTATATTTGGACTTTAAAAAAATAGCCATATAAGCAGAGGACTGTGATTAAAATATAGCTCATGTGCAGAAAAAAAACTGAGAGTCTTAGAGTATTAAGAGTTCAACATGAGTCATCAATATGATATGACAACCAGAATTAACAGTAACACAGTGTTCAGAACAAGGGAGATTGGGTCCTTCACATAGAATAGTGTTCAGGGTGGGCATTGGGTTAGTTACTGAGTCAGCTAACATTTATTAAGCACCTACCATGTATGAGGAATTGTGCTAAGTTCTGCTGATACAAAGACAAGCAAAATAACTCCTCCTCACAAGGAGCTCACAATCTAATGGGGGGAGACAACATGCAAACAACTATGTACAAATAACACTTTGGAACAATTGAGGGTAGTCTCATAAGGAAAGCAGTAAGATTAAAGAGGAATAAGAAAGATCTACTGTAGATCTTACTAAAACTAAAGAGAGCCAAGGAAGCTGGAGGTAGAGAAGAATGGAGGAAGAGGGACTGAAATTACAGGGAGACTGAAGGTTATGAGGGAAGAAAAACAAAGAGATCAGTGTCACTGAATTGAAGAATACTGGATACTTGAAGGACTTTAAAAGTAGGGAGGGGTCAGATTATGAAAGTCTTTTAAAGTCAAACAAAAGATTTTATATTTGATACTGGAGGTAATAACACTGGAGTTTACTGAATAGTAGTATGTCGTAGTCAGATTTGCATTTTAGGAAGATCAGTTGGACAACTGAGCCGAGGATGGATTAGAGGGTGACTGATTTGATGGAAAAACCAAACAGCAGTCTATTTCAATAGCCCAGGCTTGAAGTGACAAGGACCTACATTAAGGTAACTGAAGCAGGTGCTGTGGAGTGCTTAGAACTTGGTTAGATATTGAGGATATGAAGGTCATCCACTGCATTCTGGACCATTGCCAGTCTTCCTGATTTTTGTCCTGCCACTAGACTTGGATGAATCAGGAAGAAAGAGTAAGGCTGGCAACTCTGTGTAACTGTCTCACTTAAATCCAATTCTGGGACAAGTGAAAACATTCCCCATGATGTCATTGGACCTCCTTGGAAACAAAGGATGAACAACAACTTCAATGATAACCTATATCATATTTTAGGAAAGTTGCTAAACATAAAGAATATTCATTACCATTCAAATATTGAATTGCTGATTTTGATATATTTGTGTAAGTCAAGAAAAAATGTAATCAGGAGATGAAGGAAACTAAAAACCTGTATCATGATGTGATTCAAGAGAAAGGGGAGACAATAGGGGACCATGTCAATTTTCCCAAGTATAAGAACAGTTGTCATGTGGAAGATAAATTAGACTTTTTTATTGACTTTAGAAGGCATAACCTGAAGCAATGGCCAGATTACAGAAAATCTGATTTGAAAAAGCATTCCAAGCATCAGAGCAGTAAAAAAAAATAGTGAGAGTGAATTCCCCATCCCTGGAAGCCTTCATGGGAGAGTAGGTGACAAATTTTCAGAGATTTTATAGATTTTTCATGTTGCAGGTTGGACTAAGTGATCTTTGATATTACTTCCAATAAGATTATTTTCTCTTTGATTCTGTAATTGTAGTGTTTTGTAAGGAACCTTACATACATTTATCTCAATATTTTTTTTTCAAAAAAAATTAACTGCTTTAGTAGAACCAACATTAAATGTCAATGCAAGTCAGTTAATAAGCATTTATTAAACTTCATTAAATATTTGTTAAACTCCAACTAGGTGCCAGAAACTATGCTAAGTGGTGAGAATATAAAGAGAGACAAAAAAATAGTTCATGCCCTTAAGGAGCTCACAATCTATTAGATGAGGCAATAAATAAACAAATATTATAAACTAGGCATATATAAGACAAATAGGAAATAATCAAAACTAGTGTTTTGTGGCATTCAAAAATAGATCAGTGCCATACAGTCTTTGAATTATTACCTACCTAAGTGTGAAGGCTGAAGAAAATTTGGAGATATGTAAAGTGAGAAAATTGCTTGATAGCAATAAAAAATAGTGGTAATATCTAGATTATGGTAGTTTAGTCATTACTATTCCTGACATTTCAGATAAGGATCTTAGTTTCATTCATGCTATTATAAACATTAGAGACTTCTTCCATGTTTGTATATTTTCTTCATATGTCTACATTATGAGAAATATCAAGTCCCTCATTTTTTGAGCCTATTAATGCATTCCTCTTTTGAGTCTTTTTCTCTTCTTCAAACTCTCAGACTTGAATCAACTCATCCCTAGAACCTCTGTTTTCTTATTTAACTCCGATAATTCTCTTGGAAAACGTTAAGTCCTGAAGGGACAAGAGTTTTGTCCCCTCCCCCTCCATTTAGAATAATAACATTTTTCAGCTCCAATTCTTCACATAAATTTACCTTCCTAGGTTTTCCAGGACTCTTGTCTTTACATTTCAGAGATCCTACTAAGCTCTAGTCTTTTCTTCAGAAATGTTTGACAAGTTTCTGTTCTACTAAAGATCTTCTTCTTTCTTCTTCTTCTTCTTCTTCTTTCTTCTTTCTTTCTTCTTTCTTCTTTCTTCTTTCTTCTTTCTTCTTTCTTCTTTCTTCTTTCTTCTTCTTCTTCTTCTTCTTCTTCTTCTTCTTCTTCTTCTTCTTCTTCTTCTTCTTCTTCTTCTTCTTCTTCTTCTTCTTTCTTCTTCTGCAATTGGGGTTAAGTGACTTGCCCAGGGTCACACAGCTAGGAAGTATCTGAGACCAGATTTGAACTCAGGTCCTCCTGACTTTAGGGCTGTGAAGATCTACTTCTTGCAAAAACAAACACACAAAGATTTCTCTTGCCTCACTCCCACTATAGGATAATATTGAGCTTCTCAGAATAACTTATTCTTAATTGTAAGCCTACATCTTTTAATTTGGGGAATATTATTTTCTAAGGTCTCCTTTGTTTTTTAATAGAAGCTGACAAATCTTTTGTGGTCCTGACTATGGTAGTTTGGCTCACAAAATGTTTCTGGATGTTTGCAGTATTTTTTCTTTAATACAGAAGCTCTGAATTTTGGCTATGGCATACCTGGAATTTATCATTTTGAAGCTACTTTTCAGGCAGTGATTTGATGTATTCTTTCTATCCTATATGTCTAATAAATCTTAGAAGTTTTCATTAGTAAATTTGTGAACTATACTGCTCAGGTTTTTTTGTTTTAATAATAGTGTATAGTATTATTATAGTATAATTATGATAATGATGATTATAGTGTAATTCTAATATTATTCTTATGTTAACTTGAACTGCTTCCCAGGTCAGTTTTTTCAATATCCTATTCCTCCTTCTACTTTCTCTTCTTACTATTCTTTTGTTTTTGTTCTGTTATTCTTGTTATTTCATGAAGCCATTTATTTCTGTTTGGTCAATTCTAGTTCTCAGGAATTCTCTTTCTAAGATAAGGTTTGTCATCTTTGTCTTCTAAGCTATTTTCCTTCCAATTATTTCCTTGGCTTTAATTTTTTTTAACTCTTTCTTTCTTAAAGGTATTCATGTAATTACTGTGAAAATATTTTCCTTTGAATTTCCCAATTCTTTTGGAGCTAGAGATGCAATCATTTTCTTTTTTATACTGGCTGGTATTTTCTTTGGTATATTCCTCTTCCCAGCTTTTTAAAACTGGAGCTTTGTGCCCAAGCTTTTATTGAGGGAGGTGTTGGGAGGGAAGGGTATCAGCCCTATCATGCTCTGACCAAGGGTTCCCAGAGTTCTTGTACTAAACTCCTGAAGCTAGCCTTGCCCTGTATATTTGAGATTCCAAGTGCTGATTCTTCTGCTCCCCTCTTTGGTAAAACAAATTGAATTTTAGGGACCTCAGATACTTTGGGTCTAGGCTGTCTCAGTCTGCAAATTGTGGCACCATCCTGGCTAGCACTGACTGCACCAGTTATTGTCTGCTGGAAGTCTCTTGAGCTTCCAAGAACCCTACCTTGGGAATTTATGACCAATCTCAGGCTTTCTCAAGGGAGCTCTTTTCTCTCTTACATAAAATCTTGGAGGCTACATGCATCCCATCTTTGGTTATGGTGGTACTTCTCTTACTTACACCTCTCCCAGTGGGCTTTTGGCTGACTTTTTATACAGTTCAGGTTGGAAGAAGTCATTTACTATAGTTTCTCATTCAAATTCGTGATCATTATTCAATCTGATACAAATTTCAGGGGTTTTGCTGGTATTGATATGAGGAAACTAGACAACCTGTCTCTTATTTAGGCAAGTCTTGTCAGGAAGCCTTAAGTCCTATTTAATAGTGATGGGTTTTTGTCACTAAAACTTGAATGTAAATTGAAAGGGAAAAATCCATGTTCTCTCATTTTCTTATTGTCAATTATTTCAAAATAAGCATATTCTTCCCAGTAGAATGGTCAAAAATTTGAGGCGTGTGTGTATGTGTGTGTGAACATGGTTACAGAAAAATAATTTTTGTTTCTTAATTTCAGTCATGTTTATATGTAATATAGTTAACCAAAGCTGGATGAAATTGATATAATTTTTAATGTGGTATAGTAACAGGAAATTAAAGTTAACAGAGAATAAAACAACATTTTCAAGCAATATGTGTAGATTTACGGAAATAACAAAATATTTCTTTATTCATTTATCCCTCAAGTACCAAATTAAAACCTGTTATGACCATACTTTTTTCCTTTCAGGTATACATATAGCATGTTATCTGTGGTAGGAATTTACTACCATATTTTGACATGGCTCAGTCAAACACTCTGGATGTTCATTTATCCTCTCTGTGTTCTTGCTGAAGGTAAGGAAACAGTGGCTCATTCTATCAACTTTTTTCTTAGTGCAGTCTGCTTATCATAGTTGAATGTATTTTTTTAGAGAATTAGATAATATTTTGTAACTTTTCTTTTATTCAATCCCATCTGTTCTGGCACATTTATCTTGTTTTAATCTTATCCAGATTCCTTGGTATTGCCAGAGACAAAATGCTTTCTAATAAACAAAACCATAGGTTTTTATAATTTCAACTTTCTATAATCATCTATGTTTAAGGTAAATGTCATTTTCATACAGCCAAATTAACTCCATTTGTAAAAAACCTTAAGTCTACAGGTATTACACAGAATTACTAGATTCTATGCTTTTTGTACAAATATATGAAGGATATCTGCTAGGAGGAAGGCAACATTATATAATTGGATAGACTGCTTATCTCAGAATCAGAAAGAGACCTGGGCTCAAATTTCATCCTTACTTGTCATGTAGTGGGCAAATCACTTAAACCCCTTCCCCCCTTTTTCCTCATCTGTAAAATGGAAATAATAAATTAAATAGCAGCGATCATCGTGATGCTTCTATAGATAGCTTCTGCTACAGACTTCAGTGTTATTGTACTTTTAAGAGAGAAGGAATAGAATCTTGAAGACTGACAATTTAATTGACTTCTTGAGAGAGTTTAATTGTTGTGGCAAAGGGAGTCTGTGAAAGAGACTGATGACTAAGAATTGTTTTCCTGAGAAAACTTAGAGAGAGTACAGTTAACTGTCATGGAGAGAGTCTGTGAGTGATTTGGTGGGTTGCAGCATCCTTAAGGGAGTCTGTTAGAGACTCAGTGAGAACTGAGAACTATTCTGTGGAGCAGATAAGGGGAGGAAAATTCTGGAGACATTTTGACAGCCATCTAGTTAGACTGATTTGTTGGGCTGTGATCAGTGGAAGAGTCAGTTATTGAAAAGAATGGTTAGAGGTGACTGTGACCTCATAATCAATTTGCTGTGTCTGTGCATTCACATTAAACTAAAAACTATACTAGAGGGAAACTTTACACATGCACATAAACACATACATACATATAGCCCACATGTGGCCTCAGTCCCCACTCTCATGATCTAAAGCTTTTAAAGTGACTATAATTCCTCAAATCAGAACCTCTGATGGATAATCACTCATATTTATTTTATTAGTTAATACTTAAAACATCTATCTATTGGGTGTGATTATAATAATTTTTTGAAATTTTCCCATAGTACCTACTAATTTATGATTCTGTCAGTTATAAATTTCAAGACTCAAAAAGCTATCACCTGCAAATGAGGACATGGGCCATAATGTCCTATAGTCTTTATTAATCCAGTCATTTTCCTTGCTTTCAAATAAGTGCTCTTAGTAGATAAATTTCTATCTCATGCTCTAAACAGTGCATATCTTTCCTCAGCATTTTATCTGAGAGACATGAGTTTCTTTGCAAATGGATTCTATCAGTATGATCTTTTTCTGCCCCTTTCAGCAGCCAAATTGTCCACATATGAAAGGGGTGATATTTTATGTATCTATTGAAAAGGAGGCTTATGAGGATAGATTTTTCTTTGGTTTTTATAAAGTCTGAGCTAAATAATTGAGATACTTCATCAGACTATAACTTTAGAACTAGAAAACAGAGGCTATCAGATTTAAGCCTATCATCTCCTAAATAAGGAAGCACAGAGAAGTTAAATGATTTGTCCAGAGAGTGAGTGGCTGGGGCAGCTTTGAACCCAGATTTTCCCAAAACCAGGTAAAACTCCCTATTCACTACAGTATCCTCTCTCTCACTTTCTTAATTTGTGGTAATTGATTAAGTAATAAAAGATATACCCCTTTATTGATGTTAACCAGAATATGAAAGAATTAATATGGTAATGAGTCAAATAGCAGAGTGAAGTGTTTGCTCCCAAGAGCATCTGAGAGATGTTGCTTTTGTAATTTGCGCCCAAACTTTATCCATGGCATTGCTATGAAAACTGGGAGTGGGTTGCCACAAACTTTACTGCAAATATAAAGTGCTTTGTGAACTAAAAAATCCTCACTGTTACTATTGCTGCTGCTGCTACTATCACTACTTCTGCTGCTGGTGCTTTGCTGCACATCCTGGCCAATACTACTCTGTGACTTTTCCTGCTACAACTTGGTAAACTTCAGTTAGCTGCCACTGAAAAATTTATCATTCTGTCTAACCTAATGTAGATCTTTAACTCAGTTGCCATGATATTTGAGAACCCAGGATTGCTTCTTATGCAGTAATGAATCAAGAGTAGTGAGAGATTGCTTCTTAAATCAAAAACATGTAAAATAAGGCAAATCTTAACAGTTGGAAAAACAAGGTATAGCATCCAAAATTTCCAAGGAGACAGCTTAAGTACCTGAGTAGTTAAGTATCTGAGGGTGTAAGAGAGCAGCAACAGGTTTGCTGAGACTAAAAGATTCCCTTTCTTCTCACTAACCTAAAGTCAGGGAGACTTGACTAAGAAACTTACTAGATGTGATCCTGAGTAAGTCTCTTACCTACTGTTTGCCTCCATTTCCCCATCTGTAAAATAGAAATACTAACAGTACCTACCACCCAAAGTTGTTGTGAGGATCAAATGTGATAATAGTTGTAAAATGCTTAGCACAGTGGCTAGCACACAGTAGGTTCTTTATAATTTTTAGTTATCATCCTCCATTAATGTGGGTCCTTTTTTCCACAGACAAAATAGAGCAGAAGATATGAAACCATATAACACAATAAGCTACCTTTTAAATAACCATGATACAGTTTTAGAAGTCATCGAATGATTTGCATTGCCCTGCTTTAATGAAATTTTTTAAAGGTTCTTTTTTTTGGTAGTCTCCTATCTTACTATGAAGACCCATCAAGCACAGGTGCTTTAACATGATTTCTTTTCTATGTTAACAGCATTTGTCAACTACCAATCACTACCTTATTTTGAAACCTTTGGCACTTACTCCACCAAACTGCCTTTTGATTTATCAATATATTTTCCATATGTTTTGAAAATATACCTCGTGGTGCTTTTTGTAGGTAAGCTTTTCTCATTTTTTCCTCAGAATTTTATCAAGTGGTTGGGTTGGTTTTTGGTGGGAGGAAAGTTTAAAAAAAATTCATGGGCAATTTGGTCAAAATGGAAGGAAAGTATTCTTTTAGGGAGGGAATAGAATAATGATTATCTTCACCAAATAGTATGAAAAAGTTTGATGTTCTGGCTAGGTAACTAAAATAAATTCCTGTCCTAGCAAAGCAGTTCTCAACTTCAGCTGCTTTTGCAATCTCACAAAATATCATGTTGATGGCCTCTAGAAGCCTAAGTGTACCCACCATCTTAGATACTCAGATAGGAGAATATTATTCCTATGGAGAATAGACAAATTATTATATTTTGGTAGGGGAGAAAGCTATCCCAAATATAGAAGGAAATATTTTGCCCATTTGGCTTGTATCATTGGTGGG
This sequence comes from Myrmecobius fasciatus, assembly GCA_023553655.1. Lineage (NCBI taxonomy): Eukaryota > Metazoa > Chordata > Mammalia > Dasyuromorphia > Myrmecobiidae > Myrmecobius > Myrmecobius fasciatus. The sequence continues at coordinate 335,771 of JAJPUD010001264.1, read as the reverse complement.
GGAAAGAGAAGGGTCAGATTTCCCTACTTGTAGAAAATCTTGTGAAAATCTTTTGCTAGCTAGCTGGCTAGCTAGGCTAGCATTAACTGAGAAATACTCATAGTAACAGCTGGATAATCTCACTGAAGCATCGATGCTGTTTTTTAAAATTATTTCAAGACAATATGAATGGGTATTAAATTTTCCTTGCCTCTGCTATTTTCCCCCAAAATTAGGAATGTATTTTACCTATGATCACCTCTATTCGAAAAGAAGAAATATCCTCAAAAACTTTCATGTCAAAGAGAAGAAAAATTAAGGCTTTGTCATGAAGAACATTTTGTGCAATATGCTGCTGCTAACATACCGTGTTAAGTACTTATCTTGAAAAAATGCCAAATGTTTGAAAAATAGCTAATATTTTTCTTAACTTGGAATGGAAACCCTTCAAAGAGCCCTGGGCATTCAAATATGGTTGTTCCTTGTTTCATATATATTTTGCATCTAATATATGCTTCCTGCCTCACCACCACTGTGGATTTTTGTTGTTGTTGAAAGTTATATTGGATATTTGTGTAGAAGCCTGTTTTTTTCCCCTTGTAAGCTAAACAACTGGAATAAATCCAACTGGAATAGAGTCTCAATTCATTTTTGAAACAGTCTAGTAGCCTAAATTATTTCCAGTTATGTATATTTTTTCTTCGCATTTTTTTTTCTTTTCCAAGTTCTCAAAGTAAAAACATAGAGTCAGGATAAGATGAGAGCCAATGTATAGGGAAGGCATTCATGAAACATATCCTGTTCTTGCCTGTACAGCAATTCACTCTGTGAATGTTTCAAGTTTTCCACAGCTAGTAATCTAAGCTCCTATCAGTATTAAATTCACCTGGAAAAGGCTATGCCAAGCAAGAAGAGTAAAACCATTTGATTTTCTTCACTACAAAACTAAGAGTTTAACTTATTTAAAATTCAAACATTAAAGAGAATGCTTAATTAAATTTGTCATTTTAGCAAGACACAAATGAAATAACTTGTTATATCATGTCATGATACCTAAGTACCAACTACTAGAATTTTTTTGTTTGTTTTTTAAAAAGAAAAAGCCAGTTCAACTGATTATTTGACAAGAAACAAGCAATTGTACATATGTAATCAAAAATAAATTGATTTGGAGTTTTTGCCAAGCATTTTAAAATGGAAAAAATATTAAAGAATCATCTCATTTAAGATATTACATTGTCTTTTTCATTATTTTAAATCAATAAAGTAAAAGTTAACCAATGACAAAGGGAAAAGGTAACTAGTAACTTTGTAGATTTCAAATCACTTTTCCTGCCAATCCATTATGTGTTCATTGATCACTTCTACAAATGACTACATAAATTATAGACCTAGTCTCCAGCTCTCTTCTGTGATCTGGTCCCAAATCTCCAATTGTCTACTACACATGTTAATATGGGAAATGATACTCATTTCAGAAGATTACCTGTTTGAAATAATAAAGAAATCTGAATGTGCCTTTGGCAGTTTAAACACAGCATGAGCCTTGGATAGCCAATGCTTAACTTACTGTCTCCCACTATTCTTTCTACCCTGTCTTTTAACTTCTGTATTTATATCTGAAGTAACTAACATCTCTTTGCCACCCTGGTTCAAAAGAAAACAATCATTTTCGACTCTTCCCTTTTCTTCATCACCCCCATCCTATCAGATGTCAGATCTTATTGGTTATACTTTCACAATCTGTCAAACCTGTCTGATTCTCTCCATTCATACTGTCACTATAGGTCATGCATTATAGGCTCTTGTCTGGATTACTTTAATAGCCTACTACCTGCTCTTTACACCTCCAGTTTCTTCTTTACTCCTTCATGGCAAAATAATCTTAATATAGGGATAAGGATAAGACTTATGATTTCATGGATATAGGGAACGGTTTAGTGAGGAAGGGAAGTTGGCATTTTCTCTGCAATTTATATTCTTGGGAAGCTACCTGGAGCATTGTAATTTAGGTGGCTTGTCCAGGATCACAAAGTCCATACAGAGCAGAAGTCAGTCTTGAACACAGGCCTTTTTAGCTTTAGTCAACTCTCTATTCATTACGAGCAAATTGCCTCTTCTTTCTAATATATCTTATCTATATAGTATTTTTTAAAAAGTGATTTGAAATCCAGAAAATGCCATATAGATAACAAGCTGTTAACCTATACATTTGATCATTCCATCCATCTGCTCAGAAGCCTTCACTGGCTCCCAATTGGCTATATAGTAAAATACAAGTTTCTTGTATTCGTATTTCAGAACCTCTATAATTTGACTCCAACAATCCTATTACCTTTTCCACCCTACTCTTTTTCATACATTCCACATTCCCCCCAAACTAGGCTATTTGCTATTTCCTTGTCTTTTTTTTTCTGCTTTCTTTTGTCTCCATTCATTTGCATGTCATAACTCTTGATTTAAAATGAACAAAGCTGATTCTCAAATGTGGCTGAATTATTTAGAACATGATCTAAAATCATTGAAAAAATTAACACCATTATTTCAAGGAGAAAAAAATTGAACGGAACTTAAGCATAGTTCCATTTTTTCTTATGTGCAGTTTTGAGGGAATATTTTACAAACAGATCGCTTCATAAACCAGAGTTCATTCAGAAATATCCAGTTTCTAGAAGAGCTCAAAGACAAGCAAATTCAAATTCATTTAATTTTGTAATAAAGTGAAATATTGAGATCAATTCTTTGCACTGTCATTGTGAGGAGGGTGGGAATCAAAATAGATATGACTTGGATATTAAAGATATGAAATATTAGAAGACAAAAGATCAGAAGAGCACTTTCACGGCTATGCATAGATGGCAAATCTTTAACCAGATAAGATATAGAAGCAGTTATGAAAGATAAAATTATTTCTTTCATATGAGGTTGAAATTCTTTTGCCTAAAAATTAATGCATAGTATAAAAAGGAAAACAGTCAACTGAAAAAAACCCTATATCAAATATCATTGATATTGAAGACATATAGGCAACTAACAAACATTAGAACAAAAGCCATTTCCTGATAAAGAAATGGTCATAACACTAATACATGGCTGGTGAAGTGGTGAATTGTTCCAACCATTCTGGAGAGCAATTTGGAATTATGGCCAAAGGGCTATCAAACTGCATACCCTTTGATCCAGCAGGGTCTCTACTTGGTCTTTATCCTAGAGAGATCATAAAAAGGTGAAAAGAACCCACATATGCAAAAATGCTTGTAGCACCCCTTTTTGTAGTGACAAGAAAGTGGACACTGAGTGGATGCCCATCAGTGGGAGAATGGCTGAATAAGTTATGGTATATGAATGGAATATTATTGTTCTATAAGAAACAATCAGCAGGATGATTTAAGAGAGGTCTGGAGAAATTTACATGAATTGATACTAAGTGAAGTGAGTAGAACCAAGAGAACACTGTACACAGCAACAAGATTATAAGATGATCAATTCTGATGGACTTGGTTTTTTTCAACAATGAGACAATTCAGGCCAATTCCAATAGACTTGGTGATGGAGAGAACCCTCTGCACCCAGATAGATCTATGGGAATGAATCTGGATCACAACATAGTATTTTCACCTTTTTTGTTATTGTTTGCTTGCTTTTTGTTTTCTTCATTTTTTTTTCCTTTTTGATCTGATTTTTCCTGTCCAGCATGATAAATGTAGAAATATGTATAGAAGAATTGTACAATTTTAACATTGGATTACTTGTTGTCTAGGGGAGAAGGGGGGGGAGAAAGGGAGAAAAATTTGGAACACAAGGTTTTTACAAGGGTGAATACTGAAAACTATTTTTACATATATTTTGAAAACTAAAAGCTATTATTAAAAAAATTTCCAATTACATTTCCAAAAAAGTAGTAAAAAATGTGAACATTTCTCAGAAAAAAACCCACTTCAAACTATTAATAATCTTGTGAAAAAAATACTCCAAATCATTAATATGAAAAATTCATATGGAAACTACTCATTTCACATCATTCTCAGAAAACTGAGAAAAACAACAAAGAAGATAATAATGTAGGAGGGGATTGAACACAGTCACACTCATGCATTGTTGGTTGAATTGTAAACACATCCAACCACATTTAAATCAATTTGGAAACATGAAAAAAGTGACTAAAATGCTGTATGTTTGCCCAAGTGCTGGTGGTATTGGTGATAATGGTATTTATCTGGACTTTACAATTATTTCATTTGAACAAAGTAGATTTTACTTTGAAGCACATGCTCTAAGAAGGTCTCCAATAATAAGGAAGACCCTACAAATACACTCACAGCAGCACATTTTTATTGTAACAAAGAACTGGAAACAAAAATAGTACCCATCAATAGAGGAATAATAAAAACAATTTCTAGTACAGGAATGTAATGGAATATTACTTGTGACATGAAATATAATGGAAATGACAAATGCAAAAAAAGCACAGGAAATATGAACTGATATAAAATTAGCTAGTTATATGCTACAAAATATACATGGAAAGACCAACAAATACAATATAATCAAAATGTTGTGAAATTATAATGGCCAAGCCTGACCCCAAAAGCCCCATCTCTGGCTTTTTTGCCAAAATGAGAGATTTTAAGTAAACATTTAAATGAAAGAACGAAGCACTTATTAAGTATTTTGTGTTTAAGTGCAAATAGATACAGATAGTTCCACTCTCAAAGGGCTCACAATCTAATAGAGAAGACAACACATATGGAAGGTTTCTGCTGCACTTAGGATGGAAAAGGCTCTTGGGTTCTTAGGATACAGTAGTAGCAAAGCAGATGTTAATGCATTTTAATGTCATTATTTAATGCAATTATTCCCATGGCTCTTGGGTCCAGGGTCCTAGGTTGTCACCATCAGGACCTCAGGGGAGATGGTTCCTTGACTTGCCTGACCCACAAGGCACCTTCCCTCAGGATATGTTGCTGCTTCAGCTAGGTGGGCTCACTTCCTGCTTGCAGCAGCTGGTTAGGATACTGAGACTTTTCTCTACCGGAGTTACTTTCCCAGGTGACAGCTGGAGAAAGCAGGAATTAGGGAGAAGGATAGTATTACCATTCCCAGGACTTCTGTGCTCATCTGCCTTAGGGAGATGGATCTGCAGTTGCTGCAGCTGAGGAGGAAGGTGAGCCCTCTTTCCAAAATTCCCTTAGAAAGCTGTGGGGTTGGGCTAGATGCAGATCTGATGGTTTGGAGCCCTACTAATTCTAAGGTTTCTGGCTTCAGAGTCCTGAAACATCCCCATTAGTATCTGAAGGGTAAGTCAAGATGTGGTGATGGAGTGACTTGTCTGACACATGCTATCTCCTGTCTCTTTAGGGGTACCTTGCTGAAAAGGTTAGACTTCTTTGGTATATTGGTTAGTTTTGCTGAAGTTCTTTTTTTTTTGTTACAAGGGATGGTTCTTTGGGAAAGGTAGGGGTGAGGGGGATACACTGGGGAAAGGAGAGATAATAAAACAATAATAATGTTATTAATAAATAAAAAATAAGGATAATAAAAATATAAATAATAAAAGTAGATTAAAAACAGATTACATTACATTATTATTTTTACTTTAAAAAGTCAAGTGGGTAGAAACACTGCCCAAAAGCATAATAGCTCCTTTTTTTGGGAGCTGTAACTAAAAGAAACTAAAATCACTCCATCTAAATTATATAATTGATATATGACTGAGACATTTATTTCATGGGCAGACACTGCAAATAAATGAATTGAACCCATCGGACACAATTGCTGCTTTGTCTTTGGAAAACTGAAACATCCTTTTGATGCCCTCAAGTTTCTCCTGGAAAAAAAAAAGGCATTTATAGTTTTGATACCAATTTTCTTTTGTAGTGGTGTATGACCAAATGACTTAACTCTACAGTCTTTGAGGAAATAAAAATAAACATTAACCAAAGGACAATGGAAAGGTATATAATAAGAGCACAAAAAAGGAATTACAAAGAAGTAACATAAGGAATGTTGTAGGTGAAGCAATTTCCTATCCTCAAGCACCCCATCCCATCTCACCCCCTCAAGCAAGTTAGGTTAGCTAGTCCTCCTAAGGTACGGAAACTACGGTTGAAACTTAATTAAAATCTAAGTCTTTCACATCTAAATCCAGGTTCCTTTATTGTATATCAGTTAGCCTTTTAAGTTACTAAAAGAGTGAGTCACGACTTCAGCTACATATCTAGAAATAAAGGTTTGACAATTACACAGCTAATTAATTTGATCAAAATGTAGAGTTGCTAAGAACAATATTCAGGTGTTACATCAATTTCATTAGTCTAAATTATTCACTGTTTTGACTAATTAACAATAACTGCTATACTTGAATTTCATTTTGTGCTTTACACAGACTTAGTATCATTGTTTTGCTTTATTGCTTTTTGCAGATGTGGCTTTTTTTTTTTTTTTTTTTTTGGGTAAAACAAATTGAAGGTTTGCAGCAGCCCTGTATCAAGCAAATCTACTGGTGCTATTTTCCCAATAGCATGGGCTCACATCAAGTCTGTGTCATTTAGTAATTCTCACAATATTACCAACTTTCTCATTATTTTATCTGTTATGGGTGATCTGTGATCAGTGATCTTTGATGCTACTATTCTAATTGTTTTCTGATAAGACAAAGAACTTAATTGATAGATGTCATATGTGTTCAGACTACTCCATTGACTGCTCTTTTCCTCTTACTCAAACTAACCTATTCCCTGAGACACAACAATATTACATAAACTTAGTTGATAAAAGTTCCAAAAGGGTTTGTTTGAATTGATTCCAATTTTGAAAGAAATTCTGTGGATAAAATACTTTAAACAGCATCAAGTTAGAGAAATTTTTCACGAAAGGAAGTTAATCAATACAGTAACCTTCATTGTTCTTATTTTAAGAATTACCATGTAAGACTTATGTGAACTGATGCAAAGTAAATTGAGCAGAATCAGAACATTGTACACAGTGACAGCAATACTGCAAGATGATCAGCTCGGCTGTTTTCAGCATACAATGATCTAAGAAAATTTCCAAAGGATTTGTGATGAAAAATGCTATTCTCATTATTGTTCTCTGAGAAACGATCAGCAGGATGATTTTTAGAGAGACTTGGAGAGAATTATATGAACTGATGCTAAGTGAAATGAGCAGAACCAGGAGATCATTATATGTGGCAATAGCAAGATTATACGATGATCAATTCTGATGGACTTGGCTCTCTTCAACAATGAGACGATTCTGGCCAGTTCCAATAATCTTGTGATGAAGAGAGCCATTTGTACCCAGAGAGAAGGCTGTGGGGACTAAGTGTGGCTCTCAATATAGCATTTTCACTTCTTTTGTTGTTGTTTACTTGAATTTTATTTTTTTTCTCACTTTTTTTTCCTTTTTGATCTGATTGTTTTTGCACAGCAAGATAATTATATAAATATGTATGCCTATTTGGATTTATATATCTTTTTTTGCCATGTTTAACATATATTAGTTACTTCCCATCTAGGAAAATGGGTGAAGGGAAGGGGAGGGGGAACTGCAACACAAGGTTTAAAAATTGGAAAAAAATGCTATTCACCTCCAGAGAAAGTTCTGATGGATTTTGATAGCAGTTCAAAGCACACTATTTTTCACTTTCTGTATTTTTATATGTGCTTTTTTCCCCCTTTGGGCATGATTAAATATGTATCAAATTGCTTACCCTCTCAAGGATGGAGGAGGAAATGAAAGGGAGAGAGAAAATTTGGAACTCAAAATTTTTATTAAAAATTAATGTTAAAAATTGTTTTTTACATGTAATTAGGGGAAATATTATTTTAAAATATTTTAATTATCATAGCCATCCCAACCTTCAGCAGCAAACACCCTCATCAGTTGCAGCTGCCAACAATGAAGCCCAACCCTCCACAAGCAAAAAGATAATGGTTTGCTGAAGGCTCTGTTGATTAGCATTTTTTAGCAATACTTTTAAACTAAAGTATGTACATTTTAAGAAATAATACTATTATACACTTAATAGACTATAATATAGTATAAACATAACTTTTATATGCACTGGGAAATGAAAAAATTCACGTGATTCTTTTTATTGCAATATTAACTTTATTGTGGTGGTCTGGAATTGACCCTGCTATATTTTGAAGTACGCTTCTATTTCAAATATAACAAACATATGAAAGAGAATATTTTAAGCATTTACAAAGTATAGAACTTAATTTTATTTTTGTTTTAAATATCAAGGAGAAGTTTCTAAGTCTCAAACTAATCTTTAGCATTTAGGCTAATGAGCAGTATTTTTCACCATCACGTGCCACTGGGACCATGAGGAAAAACAAATGGTATCAAAAGTAGCTCTGGTTATTTCTTTTTTAAGTTTCTATTACCTAGCAAATCCTTCTCAACCTAACATATCATAAATGACATCATCAGATATTTTCAGTTTCTCTATTAAGAAGGCAGTGGACTAAAACTTGCAACTATCTTTTCTTTTAATCTACATTTTTTTTTCAGTTTCAGGAAATGAATTTTTACTTTGGTACATTTATTAATATTTTGCTTTTAAGGGGCAGCTAGTTGGTGCAGTGGATAGAGCACCAGTCCTGAAGTCAAGAGGACCTGAGTTCAAAACTGGCTTCAGACTTTTAACACTTCCTAGCTATGCAACCCTGGGCAAGTTACTTAACCCCAATTACCTCAGCAAAAAAAATAAATAAATAAAAATAAAAAATAATAATAATAATAAAAGTCTTTTAACTTAAATACCTGATCAACAAGCATTTATCTTTAGTTTTAACTGACTGATAATAAATTCTCTGAACACACGTATCCTATCCAATATAAATTTGATATTTTCTCCAAGTGCTTATTAATATCAGCATTAATTAAGCATCATGAACATACGTGTGCAAGTGCTACTGAAAAGCAGTGCCTTGAGGTTCCTCAGGAAAACCCATTATCAGACAGTGGAAAAGGAATATTAGTTTTTAGATCAGGAAACAATGAAAAGAGGAAGGATGAGTTTGGTAGACAAGTTTGGCAGGAACTGAATATTTATTTATTTATATTCTATGTGACCAAAAGATTCATATAATAAGCTTCATAGAAAAGAGGTTTCAAATTGCTCCAGGCAAAATTCATATTTCTAAGGGACATGCCTCAATATTAATCTCATTGTCATTAATTTGTTAACAATGTCTTGGGAGGCTTCTCTGCTTTCAAAAGAATCAAGACCTCACATATTGGACTTTCCTTTTATAAATGCGATGGAGAGTGAGCATTTTATGATGTAGAAAGTGAGCCAAGTTCACTCAGAACGAGACTTGGAACTTCATCTGGCTTTTGATATATACTGGCAATGTGATTCTTAAAAGCATTTAACTAATTTAATCAGAGAAATAGACTTAAAAACTTTTAAGTTTTAAAGAAGGTGACAATCTGAATTGAGAAAATTTTCTTATGCAAGATTTCTCTATAACTCACAGGCCCAGTCCCTCTCCTTATAAATTTTGAGATCTCTGATTTGAAAATTATTTGGAACAAATTGGATTGCCCTAAAAGAATTCCCTTCTTTGTACTTATAAATGTGCTCTATAGTATTATAGTTAATTAAATAGATGGGCCTGCCATATATAGTGGTGTTTCATGTACTTAAAGATATATTTTAAAGGTCTTCTGTCTGAAGAGTTAGGTTTTGTTGGGGGGGGATTGTGGTGAGTTTTTTTGGGGGAGGAGGAATGTAGAGGGTATATTTAGAGGGTACATATTTTCATTTTCTTTTTATTTGTCTTTTCTTCTTCCAATTTTTCTTTTCTGAGGAAGTGAGACATTATATGGCAAAACACTAAGAATACTAGAAAGGTTGGTCCAGATTAGTCTATCTGATATCTGGCTTGAATGTAGGAAAAATGAAAATGTAGATCTCCTGACTAATGCTGATATTGTGGCACAAGTATGGCAAAACATAGCACTGATTTTATTGACTCATTGGCTGTTTCTGGGATCTAGGTAAAATTTAAAAAGTAGATGACTTTAATCTTTTTTTTTTCCCTGAGGCAGTTGGGATTAAGTGACTTGCCCAGGGTCACACAGCTAGGGAATGTTAAGTGTCCGAGACCAGATTTGAACCCAGGTCCTCCTGACTTCAGGGCTGGTGCTCTATCCACTGCGCCACCTACCTGCCCCAATGACTTTAGTCTTAATTGCTCTCTCATCTTCTGCATTTCCCCATCCCTTGGGAATTAGTGTTTGAGACTTCTGGTCATCCAAAGTCACCACAACCACAATTAAAACATCAAAATGTTCACTGCCCTTCTGTTACAAAACTGCTCATTGTTCTTCCTTATTGTAACTTTGACAGCCCTTCCAGGCTGATTTTGATCCATTTAATTAGCAGAACTAATACTAAGATATAAAAGACATTTAACTAATTTTAAAAGGCTACAGTTAGTTAACTCATATTAATGTATAATTCAAAGTTTAGCCCCTTTCACCTTTCCTTCAATGTTTCGCCTCCTAGAGTCAAGGCTGTGCAATATCCACCATTATCCTCAATACCAGAAGCCTTGAACACTAAAGAGTTCAGTACAACAAAGTACACTTAAAAGTTGGAAGGATTAAGATCTTGTAGTTACTTTAGGTTTGAGCACCAGAGAAGGGAAGGGGGGCAAGAGGAAGAATTTATAGAGATGCACTGAAATGTGACATAAAGCAAAGCAGATTCATTGGTGGTTGTTGAAGTGTATATGAAGTCCATGATGGATTTTCTTGTACAGCATTACTGTGTATACTATTTAAAAGAGAATCAAGTTTTACATAGTGACACGGTCTGTTAATCCAGAGGACACACAAGAGAAATGGCCAGGTTGAGTGTTGACTATGTCAGTCAAACTCATATGAATACTCAAAAGTCAGAATGATAAGATTAAGCAGCACCATATGACCCAGGATAAACAGGATTGGACTGTAAGTCAACATCTACAGGTTCATGTCCTGGATCCAACATTTCCTAGTGATTTGGACATGAAAAATTCAACTGAACCTCCCTAGTCTTAACTTCTTCAACTACAAAATGGGAATAATAATAATTTGCCACATCTATCTTAACAAATTGTAAGTAAAGTGCTTTATAAACTTTAAAATGTCATGTAGATCAATGACTGTTGCAGTTATTAGCAACAAAAATAATAGGCATTTTTCTTTCCACATCTCAAGCATGTAATTGTTCTTACCTCTTCCACCTATATATGAATAATAATAATAATAATCTAAGTATACACATAGATACAGGCATATATTTTCAACTAAAAATAGAACTCTTGACTTTTACATCTATATCTATATAGGATAACTAGTAAACTGATTCTTGATATAAGATGAACACAAAATGTTTAATTAGGAAGGCACCTTTGATATCATACAATTCAAATTTCTTTTTTTAATAGAGGATGAAATTGAAGACCAACTGGACAATTGAAATGGGTTGCCCAGGTCACACAACTAATAGCAAAATTTATTACCAAAACAGCAATAAGAACTAAGATCTAAGCTTCCCAATTCCTAACCCAATGCCCCCCCCCATGCTGAGGTCACTCAGGTCTCTATTATGAAATTGTGGAAATTAAAAATATATTTCTCAATGACTAAAACCACTGGTGATTCTAATCAAGGTGTAACTTGTTACTTAAATGATTAATCTTTGAAACAGAAGTGTAAATCGAGCCACTCTCAATGAATTTATAAAATGTGCTTCCTCACTTAAGCCAGTGTTCAATGTGTTAATATTTTTACTTGTACGCTAATTCAGATAAAAGAATATTTAAATCAATAAAAAAAGCTATCCTAAGTTAATCAAATCCATTTATAAAGCACATAGGAAATGTGGGTAAGGGATGACACTGGCATCCACCTTGTAACCTGGGTTTTTGCTATTCAGTGTTCAACTCTTCATATTTTCAAAATAAATATGATTACATACAATAAATCCACAAGATTATTTTTACTTGGATCTTGAGTATTATATGTTAAGGCTCTGTAAAACAAAGATTCTACAGATTGAAATCCATAGAAGTTAAGGAAAATATAATCTAAGGTTCCAGTCCAAATTTGGTCTGTTAATCAAACCAGTTCATGGTGATTCTTGGTATGTCTTCCAAACATCTGGACAGCAATCTGTCATTCTGCTCTCTGCAGCACGTCTGGAATGGACAAACAGTAAGCTTAAAATTCCTTCTTTTTCCAGCTGAGACTTCTGGAAGAATAGTTACCAACCATATGCCCTGGACCATACTACTTTCTTCTTAAATTCAGGGAAAAACCTCAAGGCCAGAATTGTAGCTAGGGAAACAAAAAACACATAGTATATTATTGCATTTTGTAAATCTATATAAGTCATTTTTTCTCTAAAAAGTTACAGGAATAGAACCTGTCCTTTTCTTCTATTGTCAATTTTGTTCAGATTCTGTTTCAATCCCTATCAACTCCCAGCTGTACGTGTAGAATTAGTGGAATGAAATACACTAAGAAAAAAAAATATAGAAGCAGGAAGAAACAGAGTTGTAGAATTAAAGATTCAGAGCTGGAAATTACCTTCAAATGTAAGTCCCTGATTTTACCAGTAAGGAAACTGAGGCTGAGAGAGGTTAACTGACCTGCCCATCTTAAACAAGATTTGAATTCAGGTCTTTTCAATTCCAAGCTCAGAGTCTGATCCACTGTGACATGTAAAATATAGAAGGAAATTTCTGGGCTATGTAGCTCCACACATTTAGACCATGTTGTTGACAGCTGCCCAAATGACCACCAAGGCAACAAGGCACTTAGCATTTGGGTCACAGAAAGAGGATTATTGGTATTTTAGCCTGGTGAGACCCTCATTACTCTGGTTGGGGAACATATGCTTTTGGAACCAAGGACATTATGACCAGAGACACTTTATGCCATTCTTTTCATTATTGCTAATGTTCCAATATCCTATAAAGACCTTAGTAAAGATATAATCAGCACCATTATCGGCACTTAGGTCTTGCACTAGAAAGAATGCTGAGTCTGGGACCAGTAACACCTGAGTTCAAATCCAGCGTCTAACACATTTAAGCTTTATGACCTGTTTGTTTCAGTTTCCTCAATGATAAAATAATGAAAAATACTAATAGCAACTACTCCATAGAATCAAATGAGGTTTTCTGTAAAACACAGTGCCTGGTACACAGCAGGAGCTTATAAAATGCTTATTGACTTCTCTTCCTTTCCCTCATTTTCCAAGGATTCATTCTTATAAAATGTGGCACGTAAGGCCCCCCTCGGGTCTTAATTAACCTTTAAGACCAGGAATTGCCACTAAGTTTTGGCAAAAGCTTAATGACCAACAGAGAATCCTATAAAAATGCTACATAATAATATTACAAAGTAATGCTCTAACCTGAATTAAAATGAAAAGTTATCACTTTTATTGAGCTGATCAGCTGAGCAGGTTTGATTACATTACCGTGTTTAGTCACATCTAACAAATACTTATCCTTTTATCACTATTCATACATGATCTCTCAAGAATCAGTATAAATTAAGGTGGCCCAGCCACATCCTCTTAAGTGTTTAACCTTCTAAGAGTTTATTAGTTTTTTATTCCAAGAATTTTAGACTTCCTCAGGAAAAAAGAATCTTTAAATTTTCGGTGTGAGAGTTATGGAGTCCACATGAAATGAAGACTATAACAGTAGTTGGAATCAACAAAAGGTAGATCCAAATAAAAAGGTATTTCCTTAAACATTTTTCCATTTTCCTGTCCCACTGGTTGATGTTATTCCCTGAGATAATAACTGTTAGGATGTAAAAGACCATGGATTAAGCCCATGAACATTAAAGTAAAATCAAACTCGAAATAAAATGGAAAGACAAATCTAAAGATTAAAAAAAAAAAGTTAAGTATAATAGCCAAAGTATCATAGAATCTCAGCGCTGAGAGAGATCTTAGAAGTCTTTTAATTCAATGTCTACTTGAGGAATGAATCTCCTTCCAGGTGTGTTTTACACCTGAAAAGTTGTCTGCCTGAACACTTTCAATGAGGGGAAAGAATTCGAATTTCATTTTTTGGACAGCTGAAATAAAGTCATATTTTACATTCCATCAAGCACACAAAATGCCACAATGGGAAGTCACTAAATGAATTTTGTCAAGGTAAGTACTACTGGGCAGCAAAGGCTTACCGATAATGGTGATATTTTGTGTCATAGCAAGTTTACCACTGCTATTCCTCATACCTTCAGCTATTGAAAAAAAGACCCACAGACCACTAATGTTAGTAGAAACATCTATAAAATGTTCAAAGAAAAGGTCCATCATCTTTGCACATGTACTATTCTGATAAGAGACACAGAGCTTTCTCCAATTAATAAAACTAACCAATCAATCAAATAACAGGCATTCATAAAAGCACCTACTATATGTCAGGCACTGGTGCAAAAATCAAAACAGTTTTTAATTACAACACATACTATTATCTAAGTAGAGTTCTAACTCATGTCCCTGGATTACAAAATCACCCTGTGGGATTGCCAAATCTGGTGGTATGATTATGTCCCAATTAATGTAACGGCACAGCCCCTAAAGTGGTCATATTATTTAAATTTGTACAGCATCATTTCTGTTGAGTTGCAATAAACACATAACCATATTTTTATGCAACTATAAATTCAAATACTGCACATTTGAATATATGAGGTACTTAATGCTTCATGGGATTCACTATTCACACTAATCCATACCTACCTATAATTGAAAAGCAAAACTAAAACTAATATATTTATAAAGTGATTTAAAATTTATAAAGTACTTTCTTATCCATTTTGTTTTCCCAATGTAAAATTAATCTCTCTTTTTAAAAATACTGTGAAATAATAAGGCTAGAATGCATCATGAGACAACTAATGTTCTTTACCCAGGTGATTAAGAAAAAAATATTTTAAAAAATACCTTTCAAAAGATCTCTGGAACTTGCTGAGAGTGCTTCTTGAGGACTTTCCATAATACTGAACAACCAATCAATGAACTAGGGTAAAATGAAACCCAATATTAGTGAAGAGATCTCTGCCATCAAGGACCGATTACTTAGAATGGAATAACAAACATGAGAATATGAGTCTCACAGAATTCTGAATCTGGCCAGTATACAATGGTGGCATGTGATCAAATGGGTTGTGAGTCTCATTTGTGAAAACTGATTGTACCAAACTTAAATCTAGTTACCTGATCCACTAAATTGCACAGTAAACAGCTATGAGCATTTACAGCTGGAATGACCAACTAACTGAGTTTGGCCCTCCAGCAGTCCTCCCATCTAGCTTGTCCCCAACAAGAATAAGACCACAGAATTGTCATCAACTTTCTAAAAAAAAATTACTATTTTATTACAAACTTGATAAACAACAAACATCATTTCATTGTACCAAGAACATATATAAAGTTATGTATGTATGAAATTGAACTTTTGTTACCCAGTTTATTTAACTGTATATTCAATTTAACAACAAAAAAATACCCTGTCTGTGTTCCCTTTTAAACTCTGGCTTTCTTCACAGTGTTTCTGAAATATTTCACTGAAGCTTTGTTTTTGCTATTGATTTTTTTTCTCAGCACTATTACTACCTACAAATTCCTTATCACTAACTCCTCACTTTTCTCTCCAAACAGAAGCTTTCCCATATAACAAATGAATAGTAATGTAAATACATGTCTGTAGCTCTCTCAGCCTAAGAAGCAGGCAGGACATAAGTCTCCACGCAAATCTCCTAAAGTTCATGACTGGTTATGGCATTGCTCAGAATTCTTAAGTGTTTTCAAAGTTGTCTTCCTGTATTGTAGTCAGTGCATAATGTATTCTCCTGGTGCTCTCTATTCAAAATAATAAGTGTATGTTGGTACCTAATACAGACACCGCGGCTTACTTCAGAGTATCCGTTCATGCAAGTTTTCTCTGAATTCATTTGTGGTAGGAGCAATATATTCTAAGGTCCTGATACATAAGATAGCTGTCCCCTAAAAAGCAGGGAAACCATGCCTGTGACTTAATTGGATCAAGGGGCTAAGATTCTAGCCATTCATGTGATGTTCAAAACAGGCCAGTGCTTGAAGTCTGAGCTATTTTTATCACTATGTAAGGGAACCTAAATATCCTGCTGACCAGTACTGATTCCAAATGGAGATAAAGGGACCAGCAGTATGGTGTCATAGGGAGAATCCTGAATCTGGGATCAAAATGATTTATGATCAGGAAGCAGCAAGATAGTACAGTGAATGAAAACCAGCCCTGGAGTCAAGAGGACCAGAGTTGAAATCCAGCATCAGACATTTAACACTTTCTAGCTATAGACCCTCGGCAAGTCACTTGTCACTTAACCCCAACTGCCTCAGTGAGAGAGAGAGAGAGAGAGAGAGAGAGAGAGAGAGAGAGAGAGAGAGAGAGAGAGGGAAGGAGGGAGGGAGGGAGGGAGGGAAGGAGAGGGAGGGAAGGAGAGGGAGGGAGAGAGAGAGAGAGAAAAAGAAAAAAAAGCTATTATAGAATAAATTTTTTTAAAAGAAGATTTATGTTCAAATCTTGCCTTCAAAACTTACTAGCTATGTGATTGGACAAATCACTTAACCTCTATAAGCCTTAATTCATCAATAAAAAGGAAATAAAAAGAGTAATACTTACTACATGGCCTCTTAAAAACTTTCCAACTTAAAAAAAAAGTTATAGGTTTACCTGAACTAGTGCTATATTCTGCCTGAATGTCCTTTATATGCTATTAAAAATAGGTAAATAAATGAAAATAAAAGAAGAAAATTATGAAACAGCTTTGGTAAAAGAGGCACGCACACACACACACAACCTAACAAAAATAACACACAAAAAAAGAATTATCCAAATGGAAAAATATGTACAAAAGTTAAATGAAGAAAATAATTCTCTAAAAATTAGAACTGGGTAAGTGGAAGCTAATGAGTCCAAGAAATATCAAAAAACAATAAAATAGAATCAAAAGCCAAAGGAAAATAGAAGATGCGCAATATATCTCACTGGAAAAAAACAAATTA